>JAFFZH010015836.1:0-167844 GCA_018420115.1 Euura saliciscinereae | reverse complement strand
TTTTTTAATCTTCCTTTTTTCAAATAGCTGTGAAAACTCGTGAAACGCAAAGAAAAATCAAAATCGACGTCGTCTCGAAAATTTCGATAAAAATATTCGTAGTTAACTGCAGAAGGTCGTAAGCGCCCAACTTACGACCTTTTGCACTTACATTTTTCGAACTCGTAATTTCAATTGATCTATACGTTTTGACCGTTTTCGGAGCGAATGACGTGAAAAAAAAAAATTATACGACCTTTTGCCACCAAAATCGCGTTTTTGGCGCTTACGACCTTATGCCATTATAGACACGCGATGTATCTATATTCAATTGTCCAAAAATATGGCCCTGGGCCAAAGGGAACCCCGACTTTTTGGACACCCTGTGCGCAAAGGTGAATAAGAGAAATGAAGTAGCGAGCGTTATAGAGAAAGACACAAGATAAATACGGCTCTGCGCTTTGCGCCCCGCTGCACCGACTCCTTGGAGGCAGTGGTACGCGCGGCGAGATCCACGGTCAGCGAGAATGCGGTTATGATAATGCATCGGCCACTGCGCTACGCGGTCTCACCCCCGCCGGACCCTTTCGCCCTTCTTCGCCCTGCGTATTGTTAGAGAAGTAAGTCCGAGTGCGATCACCGCGGGCTTCCGTGCGGTCCCGCAGGTACCTCAACCTGTCCGAATTGAGATCGGACGCAGAGTGATCCGAATCTGATATCTTCTCGAGGAAAAGTCCGTGATCCAAAAATATCCTCCATCCCTTTGCTCCAGGTGGCGACAGGGACGAGCGTCTCGCATAGGTATGCCGCATCGAACTCGAAGAAATTGTTTCCAGCCCATTAACCAGGTTGGTGGGATTCGGGTCTCGGCCGTTTCCCCGATCTCGGGGGAACGAATCGAAGGAGTCAAGCCTGGTTCGGGTTTGGGTTTGTGAAGTAAGACGGGGCAGAAGACCCGGTGGTTGTATATAAACGTACGCGAAGGGTGGTTTTTAAATAATCCAACTATTTCCATGCATATTGCAGGAAACAATTACAACTGTAATTGCTAATAGAAGATTCCAGACGAGACTTTCTAGCTGCGCGGCGCAGGGTTATCTCAGAGTCCCTCGCCTGTCGCGCGCGTATCCCTTTTTACCTTTTGCCATTTGCCTTTTGCTTTTTACACTCCGTGCGCTTATCTGCCCCTCACACACACACCACGCTCACCCGATACGACTATCGCGCTGTGTTTTTTATATTCCGGCCAATCCACGGTGCGATTTAACCACCACACACCAATGAGGAAGCCTCGCTCTCTTTCGAGGCGGATGGGCAAACGACACGCTAATTACTATCGCGAGGAGCGAACCCGCGACGAGTTGTCCCCCCGGTTTTTGCCCTACGGACGAGAGATTCCGGCCTAATTGTTAATTGCTAATTAGAAAACGTGTTAGTTGGTCAACGAGATAACGTCGTCGTCCCCCGCAACGTTTTGTTTACCCCCAGAATATTGCGTTTGAGAAATAAAAAAAATGTATGTAAGTACAGTATAGTTTTTCCTCTGTCCTACTACCATGAAATTAGCTGAATAAAAAAATCCGATAGTTGTACGGCGTAAGAGGCTCGTTACCCAACGTCAACCTGCAGCACTTTCTAGCTGAATATCAGGTTTCTTGAAGCATCAGAGGCAACTACACAACGTTGACGTAGTCAACGCGCGCCGGTAGTATTCCGCGTCTAGCCTGGTAGGTACAAACAGGACGTGGCCGTGTATAAGGACAGGCAGGAAGCGAAGCCGGCGGATGGACGGGCGGACGGGAAAGGAGGGAAAAAATCAAGCAAATTGGTATGCAGCACACAACAACCGGTGGGTGGCTCGGTGGGTGCAGAACGGAGGAGCGGAGGTTTGGGTCGGGGGTTAGGCTAGCGGGGTTGCTGCTGAGGGAAGATCAATACTCCCGTCTTCTCTTCCACACACTTCCTTCTTTCGATTCACCTTCGGTTATTCGAGAGTCGAGTCTCTAACCGAAGCTTACTCGATACTCCGGAGAGGAAAGAGGTTAATAAACGCAATGAGGGAAAAAAAAGAAAAAAAAACAGCCAACGAGGTTTCGGTATAAGCCGATATTCCATCGCCCCTGATTTTTCATCTCAGAATACATGAAGTATATTGTTGCTCGTGGTGCATTGTCTGATAGCAAAGAGTCCCCTCCGAGACGGTATGGGAAGTGTTCGAATGGAAATTACCGACTGGGGCGATAATAATTATGATATTCACACTCGGAGTTACTAATTAATTAACAAGGCGTATCCCCAAGAAATAAAGGAGGTCGAAAGGAGGGTTCATGCGCCTTTATAAAGGGTTGCTCGCTCTACTTAGCCACCCCTTCTGCCAGTTCTTACCGAAGTTGTTTCGTTAACGAGGTCACATTATTTTATTGTAATTACACCGGAGAACTGAACTTCTGATTTTAACCCTGTAGAAATTGGGGTAGTATGTCCCAGCGTGTTTCTGCCATAGTTTTTATTCAGCTATATTAAAACGCGATAAAGAATATCAATTGTTTCTCTGTACGTGTATTATCGTTCTAAAGAAATAGAAAAATTATTACTCCAAAACGTACCAGAGGCAGAATAGGTGCTTGAACAGGTGATAAAGCCACGCGGCAAGATTGCTAAACTTTTGTCATTTTTAAATCCGCTCCTTCGAGGATCTCAGTCAAGACCAGGGGGCAGATAGAAGGAAGAGACAAGAACTCGATCGGTCCAAGTCTCGGGCAGTCACGTTTCGGGTTAACGCTGCGTGGCGCAAACCGACCGGCTTTATTAAACCGTCGAGAAACCCGGAGTCCGGAGTTAAAGTAACGAACTTTTCCTCTTGATGTGTTCGAAATTGGAAAAATTTCTTTTTTCAGAAACACGGTTGATTCGTTTGTTGGCTATCGAACAGTATACAGAAACTCTTCGAAATTTAAAAGCAAAAAAAAGGTAGTCCAGACGAGCCAGGAGCCCTTCGAATTCAGCTTACGACAAACGTTTATACAATTAATGGGAAACATTCGGGTGGCGACATCCTGCCGTTTGACCCGAGGACCGGAAATCGGTTAGCAGCAGACAACAAACGGCGTTGGAAAAAATATTCTCAAACAATGCAAGACCACGATCAAAGTTCACAGCTGACGAGCAGCGGGGTTATCAGTTCCGATGCCACGCAATGACATTTATTTCTCAAAAGCATGACTCGCGATGACTGACGCAAATTCTTCGAGTCAACGACGGATTTCGCGAACATCTATATCGTTTTTATCGTTTACCGGTCGTTTTTTTTTCTATTTCACCCCTCGCCACGGCATCTGTGAACGGTTTTCCTACTTTTTCAATCCCTGTGACATTTGGTTGGCGAGAGCTGAAGCTGGTCGGTTACGGCCGAAACGACAATGATAGGTTGTACGTGGCCCTACAATGCAGTTCCTCGCTTAAGTTTTCTCGACTCTCCTGCACCGGGTATAACGTGTACGTATATCCATCTATACAGGTATATTTACGAGTCACCGGTCCTCGCACACCTCAGTCACTTTTGTCGCGCAAGCCAGCGAGAGCCCCGAGTTGTCCGGGAATTATTTATACACCGGTTAAAAGGCCGGAAGTAACAGACTGTCACCAGGCGCGAATCGAACCTCTTGCGCCGCGACGACACCCATAACGCCCAACAATGAGGTATAAATAAGCATAGAAGACCGTTTAAGTCGTAAGAATTTATTTAGCATATGCTCTCACGCATTATATGGGCCCCCATACCGCATAACACGGATAAGGAACGCGTCTCCTTCTGTTTAACCTGCTTCTATAAATTTCTCTTCATCCTGTGAAAATCGTTTGAAAATCTAATACCGGGTTGCGGCCGCTATATCCGCGGTGAAGGGAATCCTCCATAAAGGCGCAGGAATATGAATTCTTATTTCGTCGATGATACCGCCGCGCGGGTGAGGTAAAATATTAGAGGGGTTCCTCTCAGGACGCTGGCCTCCATAAATATGATTTTAGTAGGTAATATTCCCCGGTCTCCATTGTATTTTTATCTTTATTCATTTTGCATAGTTCTACATCCTCCGCATATTATCGCAACCTTTTCCGTCCTTTCTGCTCCCCATCCCAAAAAAGAAAGCGTCGCGATCTTTTCTACTAACAAAAATCTTAGCCCCGGAGGCGAAAAGCGTCCAGAGTCCCCGAGGCTCAAGTACCTCGACGACCTCCCGCGGTCCTGGTCGAAGAAGTTGATTTCGCAGGATCGGAATCCAATATCTGAGCCTTTTCGAAGACGTCTGACTTTATATATATCGACCTTGTACAGAAATAGAACCCTTTCAGAGATCCTTCGTCGCCATCGCGACAGGCGTTTTGATTACCGTTCTGTGCGAGCATGATTTTCCTCCCTTCTTATCCATCGACCCTTCGAGCATTGTTGGATGTCGGAGTTTTCCGAGGAAAATATTTCGAAAAAATCATACAAAACCAATCCTACACGAGAGAGTAGCTACTACGGTATATATTTGGTAGATAGAAGACCTAACGAGACCTTATTCAAAGTTTTGAAGAACGCGTAGAATCTGCCGCGTCGAAACCGCTTCAAAGCACACATTTTTATCCCTGTAGCAGCGCACAATCGCACCACAAAAATTGACAAAATATGCAAAATGGTATTCCTCGGGGAGTTTCAGCCAAATAAGGGAATTAAGAGACCGGGACCGGGCGATGCGGGGCGGAGTACCAGCTCTCCGACACCCTTGGGATACCGAGGGCGTCTGAAAACGTCATTTACGAAAGGTGTCAGCCACCGTAGTGTAGAGAGCCAAATCTACTCGAACCGGACGACTGATCGCCAAACTCGAAAACTCCCTTGCCAATAGTCACGCCAAGTGAAACAATGATCAAATACGGAAGAACCGAGGGTTTCAATGCAATCTCGATCCAAAGTTGAATATTTACTCCAAATACTGACCATCCAATCCTAAGGGTTAACACTAACTCCGAAGAGCAACCGTCCAGTTTTTGGGAGTGACCACTCGGTCTTTTGGAGTGAAAATCGTGCCATAAGCTTCGCAACTGTGAATTCCGAGTCCACGTGTCGTTGCATAAGGCGCCTGGACTCATTGCAGTGTATTTGGGCTTCAAGAAGTGCAAATACAGGATACGACCAGCACGCAGTTCGTTTTATATCGCGATGATAGTTTCGAGAGACGTTTGTCGCAACAATGGGAGATGAGCCGGGTGGTACTGCGGTGTAGGTTGCAGTATCAGCTGTACATACTTGATAGTAACGAGATGCTATTAGGAGAGACACGCGCCAGACTCTGATAATGGACTGTTCGTCCTAACGCAACGTTTCTTGATGTGTGTGGATATTAGAGTGTAGCTACATGTGTAGACGTCGATCTAACAAGAGGCGCGTTCCTCTACGGTGTACAACGTGGCACGCATTCCAAGCCCTCAGCTCTTTAGACACGCGAGGAAGCGCGAGGACGAGCACGCGGTCGGATTTGACGGATCAATTTATTAGCATAAGCGAGACCCGGGAGTGTCTGTGCGTCCGTTGGGTCCTTGTGTCGGTAACAAATACGAGGCTAACGCCGTTGGTGCAGTCACAAAACATAATGGTCGCATACCAGACATGCCTGTGGCCACGCCGACCGGCATTATGATATAATACCGTAAATAGGTATATCATTTTCTAAGCCCCGCGAGTCCAGGGTTCCTCCAGGTAGGGTTTATCAATAATACCAACCGACGGACGTCAGGGTGTATAAATCGTACGGTACAAGCTCAAAGGGTGTCCCATTAAAAATCGACCAACAAAATCGTTCGCAAAAGTGAAGTTTCAAACTGTTCTAGGGGACGCATCCCCCACACCTTGGATTGCAAAATTATAAACCGCAAGGTGACATCAATGACGGAAAAGTTATCTTTATCGCAATATCTTTGGGGATTATTCTGAAAGCTTATAATGTAGCTCTTCAAAGTTTGCTTGAGTATTTTCGAAAAGACATTTCCTTGTGATATGATATTTAATCTGAAAATTGGCTTTCAGGTTCACAGTTACCTTGTCTTACACATACAATTATTTATTTTTTGAAATAAAATAAGCAAAATAATCGTGGAGCAAATGAAAAAAAAAATTGAAATGGCTTGCATTTCAGCAAACTCGATGCTGCGCGCAGTCCCAAGCCGTAGATAACAACAATAATAATAATGATAACAGAGATCTTATTACTTTTTTACAAGTGACATCAGGATATAACAAAATCATTTAACAATCCATATCAATAACTAAAACTTCGGCATGAAAATTTTTATCGTGGTAATGTGCATTCGAAATTCAATTTTTTTTTTCATTTTCTTCAAGAATTCATCGTTTTTGTATATATAAACAATACTCATGCAATCAAAGGGGCTTCGCAATCCTGCTCAAAATGTAGAAACCACGGGACATCCTTCGAATAATTATTATAACACCGATATTTAATTTACTTACGATGTTCGTAAAGTTTCTAAAATGGTCCATAAAGATAGCCCATCAGCGGTATAAAAAAGTCGGTGAAACAAAACAGATTCGATTTTTCCGTCAATGACGATGGCGCCTTCAAAATACCCCCAGATCGTTCGATTCAAGGTGCAAAGAAGGAACTCTTCAAGTTTTGCATCGTTGATGATTGGACAATATTTTTAAAAAATCGTCGTTTGCAACGAAACATCTAATAATCGAAATTTCGTTTCTTGATATGAATTGGTCGGTAGCACCAACTTGGCGACGTTACGAGAGGCTTTGGTTCGATTTAATTTCAACACCGGGTAGAGCCTCGGGGTCCGAGATATATAAAATGGCATTTAGTTAGGCCAGTTATGGCATATCGTGAAATAAGGGGTTATTAGGTGTCGCTGTCCCTGTATTTTGGTGAGCTTGCTCATGGTACTGTTTAGGCTCGGGCGTGTTGTCTTTAGTTTGGACTTTTTTGGGGCCCCTCAACCGCCACGGGTCCGACTGGGCCTTAGTCTTAGGCCTTAGCCGTACCATGTTATTACACGTCTGCTGAGAAGACCGGGGCCTCAACCCACTCGCGTTGGATCCGATGAGGCCCACGGGGCTTGCGCGGATATTACACTAGCGACGCTCCGGTGCCTCCCAACCGTATTTCCGTTCTTTTTTAGGTACCGTGTAACGCGGGATAATTCACCGCGAAGAAATACTCTGAATGAAATTAAAACAACGATTTCAGTCTCAGCTCAGAAAATCGATCGCTCAATTAAACGAAGACATTTTTACAATGAAATAAGGGGGAAAAGTAGCTTGGAGAAAAACGTCGCGACGCCTCGAGTGAGCTGGAGATGGAGGAGGTTAAAAAGATCTTTGTCATGGCTTGAGGCGATCGACGTTCATAGTCGCCGACTGAAAATGAGTTGAACTAGTTGCTCAGGGCAAACCCTTATTAAACCGAGATAGGGTGGTGGCTATTATTCAATAGGTTGGTACCTGGTATTCCCGGAATTGATGCACTTTTATATAATAGGGCTTAGAATTAGGCTATAACGTGTCCTAAATTGTCTAATGAGTGACCGAGGGCATCGAGATCTCGTAGGAGCTCAAGGTTGCCCTATTTTTTTTTCTTTTCTTAAGGAATGGATGATCGCTGTGTTTGACCGTGATCATAATCATCGGATATTTCAAGAAACGAAGGTAATAAAGGAGACGCCCATGGTCAAAGACTGCGTTTTTTCAAAATGATGTAATTCTATAGGCATTATAGACCTGAAAAACGCCACGAAGATCAGGTTTTTAACGTGAATGTCTTCTCACAATAATCGTACGTGTGGTCATTTGTGTGAACATGATAATGGTCGCCGATATAAATAAAGTAAATCGCATGAGAGAAAAAAGTAAGTTCGAAATTGCTGAACCGGAATTTGTTTCCTGTGATAATTAAGAGAGAGGTTTTTATTTTAATGGATAAGAATTCCAGCTGGACGGTTTTAATTTTAACGGTTCCATCCATGTACATGCAGACTAATAAATCATTGTGAGATATTTTTCAACGGTACATAAAAAGTGAAGTTATTACTAATTGACTAAGGATCGTTCCTTCAATATTTCAATAAACCACACGTTGTAAATCTCCTCGTTACTATTTATATCTGTTACGCAATCATCCGCGTTGCGATGCCGGTTTACATTATTTTGAAAGATCCTGTATCGAACCAATGACGAGATGTGGAAAATACATTTCGTCATCTGGGTCTCGCGCGTGGACGACATTTCGGCGAGAATAACAAGGAAATTTTTGTGCAACCTTCGCGGTGACCCTTTCCTTATGTCTTGCCTAATATCGTGCGCAAACAAAATTCCCGAAATCCAGCTCCAAGAAATTCTTGCATAATCGAGTGAACGAGACCTGCGTTCCTCACACGCGCTGCACCGCGCTCTCTCAATCAATTTCGTTCAACAGAATCTGCGGATGATCGATTTTTCAACCGATACACCCGTATATCTCTCCGTGCCTCTTGATTCTCTCGCTATCCCAGAAAACCCGAACAGAGTCGGCACCCTGTGCGCTGCTGGGGTGGGCGTCGAGGGATACGACGGAACCGTGCACCATGCCGGCAGACACACCGCCAATAAGTGAACATCGGTCGGAGCCGCGTCCTGACCCCCCCGACTCACCCTAGCCGCCCACGACCTGCACGCCACTTCGGTCGCGACATGCCACAGGGTTTCGCGGTTGCGGCTGTGCCGATGGGGGTACGAGGGTGGTTATTTTAGCCTGAAAAAAAGGAGACCGAGGAAAGGATTTTTGGGAAAATTTCACCTTCGGTCTTGTTATTGGGGTGTTTTCGTCATCCCCTTGGCAAAACATGGTCGAGACGTACAGCACGTGCCCGTTGAGCCGATGGCCTCGCCTCTCGGGTCGTATAAATCAATGTCTCTCCATTCCATGCTGCACATATAACACCGCAATGTCATCTGACCCAAGACTCTGCGGGCACTACGATCTATAGATATATAGCGCGGTGCTGTCCCGAGGTGAGGTCACTTCACATGCATCATCGCCTTGGTCAACCCCCCTGCGACGATGGCCAACTTGTCAGACTAAGATGACATCATTGAGCCGCGAGCCGATGCAGCGGAAGCTATGCCTCACGGACGAGGGTGCGCCGAGGCGTGTGCGAAATTACTCAATCATGAATAACTACTTTTCACTCAAATACCTGTTAGCCTACCTTCAATTGATTCCTCATCGCTGTGGCATGGCGCTTGTCCCACTTCACGCCTTCGCTGCAAACTTTTTATTCCGCAAGCTTCAAGATCGCATATTTTCGCGAATATCTCACTCCCGGCTGCTCCTAGGTGAAACATAAACTGAACAAATTTTGAAGCTCTTAAAATTTTCTACAAAAAACGTTTTCATAATTTTCATCGACCAGCGCACCGTTCAACGGATAAACAGGCTTGAATGTAAAAATCAGTCTTTATGAAACTTTTATCGTTTCCTTCACGACGGTTCGAATCTTGATTGAATTTAATCCCCATGCAATAAAGTTTGAATTTTCTCGTTGCAGTTTTGAGTGTCTTCTTCGCGGATACGATCCGGCGTCTCGTCTGTTCCGGACTGCAAGGCGTCTAGGTATTATTTATTTTTAACCCCCCCTGTCCATCGGAGGATGCATTCCTGTACGGCGTCACGTCTTCCCGTTCGTGGGGTGACTAGAAGGCGATATATTGGCATACCTATACCAAAAAGAATTCCTGAGCGAGTCTCACTCCGTCCGTTTGTCCGTCCGTCGACGTCCCTTCGCGTCTATCTGTTGGTGGTCAGACGACGCGTCAGACGACCCCGTCGAATGCAGTTCAATTGTACGCGTCAGAGGTGATAGATGTTTCCTCGACCTTGGTATGCGAGTTCCTATCCTACAGAGCGGAGCTATGTCATCCTTTTTCCACTTTCCTTCGGTCCTGTGAAGAAAAACGGAATAGAAAAGTGGCGATTTTCTTCGCCGATAACAATTGTCAATTGTGGCGTGAAATATATATCGCCGATGTTGTAATTCTATGAGGAGGAAGTCTTTAGGCGTCACGAGTTCGAGGTGAGGTCGAATTCCACGATTTAAAATAGTCTTTAGCACAGCAGACTGAGGCATTATTTAGGTATGTACAGGTGTAATACCTACCTTTATAAATACATAAACGTGAATCGTTCGCGGCTCTCTCCCTGCGCCTGCGGCGTCGTTCGCTATTCTGGCACGTAGAGCGCGATATATTATAATAGGAGCCTGGTGCTCGTAAAGCAGCGTTCATCACGCACAATAGACAACCATGAAACAAAACGCGGTCCACGCGGTTGTAAAGTGGAAATATGTCAAAGATAATAAAACAATTAGCCATAAAACGTAACGACCCCCTGGCGTCGAGGTCGCACAGTCGTACGCTGCTAGCAAGTGCGTGAGAGACCAGGGTTCAGGGAAGTGCGTAATCGTTACGAGTTTCGTTCGCGGCGTGCGGTCGTCCAGAGGTATGAAAATTCCGAATATTAAAAATACTATTCCAGCCTCTGAACAATGCGCCTACTTATTGCATACTTCCGCGTCGACGCGTGAATAACGAGGAGAAGGAGAAGAAAAAAAAAATTGCAACTTGACAAATGATTCGGAGAAACTAGGCGATTCTTTTCCCTAACCATGGGGTGACCCGCGCGCCGCGGATGGAATGACTTTTAATAAGAATCGTTCAGCGTAGGGAATCCCGCCGATCGCGTGCGGCCTGCGGCACTGGGCTCATCCCCTTCTTCACCCCCTACATTGTGGAGGAAAAAGTCGATTTTTCGGCCGCCTATTCACCGCCACTTGTCATTTAAAGCGGTCTTAAAAGCGCGGAACACGTACAGGGAGAACGACACAGTTTTCTTTTTCTCATGCTCGAAGCCTTAGGGGAGCTTGAACTCAGCCAACATTGTATCGAGCGGTGATAATGAATTCGGAGATAAATGCTAACAATTTTTTTATATTCCACTTTCGGTGGCGTCGATTCATGGACGAAGAGAGGAGATGGGAGATCTTTTCTCGTACATTGTTTAATGACAATAACTATAGCGAGTAAATGGCGTTGAAGATACAATGGTCTCGGCGTACCTAGTACGTGGTTATTACAGCGACGCCTTATCCTCTCTCTCTCCGTCTCTTTCCCTCTAGACTGACGCCAGTACCGCAAAGTGCGTGTATAATAACGCTCGGTTAGACGGAACGCACTCGGTGCAAAGGCAGCAAAACTCTTGCGAACGCTGGCACAATGCGGTTCACGCTGCGGAGCCTTCTCACCTCATCGTTTCCGGGGTCATACCTCGATATTTTACATTTTACTGCAGCCCATGGTCGTATGTGCCACTCGAACAATTTGCGGCTGTATAGACTCTCGCCTCATTATTTCGTGCACAGTGTGCTAAATAATACATTGATTTTTCGCACAGCGCGAAATTCTCATTCACTCGTGCGACGGGTCGGCACTGGCTCAGCGACAAAATAGCTTCTGACAAATCTGAGTCTGGAGCTTAGACGCATGAAGCCTTCTTCTTATCCCGCAGTATTTCGGAACTGTATTTTTCATCCCCCTCGCCGTCAGTCTTGGAGAAAACCACCCCGGCTCGGGGTACAAGAATCCGAGAAGAGAGTCAGCAGGCAGCAGTTCAGTAAAATGATTCTATTAATTTTTCCATTGGGAGCGGCACTCGTGCATGCCACCCTCCAGTCTGCTACCCCACGCCGGGTGGTTTTTCCGTACGGGACGTTTTTTGGCCACCGGGGCGAGGGGAAGGCCGCCGTAAAGATGCTTCGAAAAATTTAGAAGACCCGGGGTCCCGTCGTTTGGCTTCCCGGTGAAATTGGCTCTCTCTAATTTGCCCTCCAGCCATTCGTTATGCTCGCTAGAGATAGCGACTCTCTTATTCAGGGCCTGCTCGACAGTTTCCTTTTCCAAGACGGTACATCACAGATTTTTGGGGAAACTGGCCTCAACTACGGGGCGACGTGCTTCCGCAGACCCACGCGCAATACTATTACCTACAATCGGTCGTCCATATTCTCTCTATTGTCTCTATTGTCTTCGGAGCGCGGCTGGATCCCCCAAAGGACCATCTCGCACCGAAATGACGGGCTCAAGTTGTTATTCAGACAATTTTCTTTCCTTCGCTCGCCGGGTTAGACCGGGTTCGAGAACGGATACGCACGTGACAATTTGACGCGTTCATCCTCGCCCGTTTGTCCGTTAGGGCATCTCCTAGACATAAAGGCACAATACCTAACCGCATGGTGGGCGAGTGGGCGATATCCTGAGCTCCGCAGAGGCGCCACGCTGACATATGACCCGAGGCTCGTCCGTCAGGGAGACCGAATCACGGATTTTAAGGGGTCAAAGAAATGAGAGGCTAGAGGGCTGCGGACCGGGCCCAGGGTCACGGCTGGACGGCACACCCATCGGACAAGCCGATCATTAACCCCTGCAGGACCGAAGTCTACCAGCGAAGAGACGACGGAATAGAAGACGAAAAAGCGTCAGAGGCTACGAGAGTCGACATTTATTTGGGACCAATAATCAATTCTTGTACTATTGGGACGTAAAATCGAGACACTTGCAGGTGCTAGACATGGTGCTTGAAAAACTTCGACGTCCGGATGTTTTATCATTTTTATACACTGAGATACAGAACGTCGAAGTCAGGTGTCTCGATTTTGCTCTGATCGATTGAGAATTACCAGAGCGAACGTGAAATTTTCATTGTTTGGTCACAAAGAACCTGGCTGGAGTAGGTATCTCGAGTTTTTCTGCGTGGGCTCGAGCTTGATTTCCGTCAGTCGGTTCGAATATCGTTGAGGATGAGAGACTATGACCAAGTATATTTCGTCCGAGGTGTGGCAGCGTCCCGTAGTCGAACTGAATAGTCGCACGTCTGGTAAGATGAATCTTGTTTCGTGTCACTATTGATAGAACAAAGCATTGACGTCCTACATGGCCTACACGGTTAGGAACGGTCGGTCGCGGTCGGCGAGTTCAGCGTTACCTGGTAACGCTTAACCCCAACGTCGACATACCCGTCATCGAGTCAAAGAACGAATACTTAACGGCGCCGAAGATGAGGACAGGGATGGACCGAGGAGCTCAATGGACGCAGGGCCGCGGGGGAGGACAACTTCTACAGACTTGAATGAACCGCGGCCTTACAAACGGAATCGGATTCGGATTCGGAACTCTCGGATTCGACGACTGGTTCAAGAACGCGTCGAGATGTCTGGGGGTCCCTATTGTGTCGTAGTCATACACCGTCCTGGTAGTACACCTACGATAATGTGTTTACAAACTGTCCAATCATGTCGACGTATAAAATACATAATTCACCTTCTCGACGGGCTGCGTCAAGAGGGTCGATCTTTTTTTTCTTTTTTTTTTCTTAATGGTAGATTTCATTCACCCGCTCGGTCGTCCATCTTCCGCCAACTCACTGTATTCATTAATAAACACGTGCCTGAATCGAACGGGTATAATCATCGACGATTTCTTCATTGTTTTTTTTTTTTTTTTTTTCTGTTCTTGAAACACCGTTTTGGTTCAAGCCCACGCGATGAGTCAGGTGTTGCGGTCACACGTGGAAAGGTAACGCGTCCAGGATGAAAAACGCCCACGTCGATACCGTCGTGGCATAGGTTGTACGAAAGGAGGTAATGGTGGGATCGGTAAAAACAGATTATATCGTAGATCGTATCTCGAAGTAATTCTCCTTGGGCGGGAAGGACGCGGTTCTGAGGTCGGCTAAGGAGGTGTGTAACCGCGATGTGTGAGTCCTCTCCGAGTCCAGGTTTCAGGTCTGGACTCTGGGTACCTCGGGGACTCCTCTCCGTGTCCTCGGCGTTGTATCGTGTGGTGTAAAGCTCGCGTCATTACGGCCACGTCACTCAATCTCTCTCCTCCCGCTCTGCTGGGGTCCCAGCTTATAAGGAATTCGAGGTTCAGTCAAGCCCGAGCAACCCTCCACCCAGAACTTCCAACAATCATTTATAACCGATAATTTGTATAACAAGTTCCGAACAAAAGCCAAGTTGATGCCTTCGGTCGAGATTCTCTAGATAGACCATGGCTCAGCCCATGGGCGACAAGACGATGCTCTACGACCTTACAACACGTCCGTACTTCTATGAAGCGAAATAATCTTCTTTAGGTTCAGTTGGCGCATTGTTGGGCCCGTATGCGTCGCAATGATATCTCACTTTCTTTATAGAGAATCGCTGGGAGGGAGCACGACCCGCGGTCCATTCACGTTTCGTCCTCGGGGTTATCGTTCAGAGCGAACGGTACCCATTTCCCGGTCTCGATGAATGGCGACAGCGGTGTTATGAGATACCCGCATGATGCTCGTCTCCATTGAAGAAATCGTTCCGAGACTGAAACAAACAAAAACAGTTACACCGTTAGAAAGAATGGAGAAGAGGCGAGAGGTAAGGGAGACGAAAGAAAAGACTATAATAACGTGGCGTAGAAGAGGTGCTATGGGAGGTTGTTGCACCAACACAGAGACACAGAGACACTAAAAAAATCGTGGAAGTGACGTCCTCGTGGGCCTCTTGACGCTCAGGGCTTGAGCGTAGGCGATTTGAGGGAGTGCGGTGCCTCGCCCTTTTCCGTCTAGAGCCATTCTTCGACGCAAACACACGTCTTCGAGGTCACTGCGTCTGCTTCGGCTCAGGTTGGGCTCGCGCGCGGACCACTACCCCATAATTAGAGACTTTCGCAAATTATACGCGCGAGTTGTGTCCCCTTGGTAAAATATCGGCTTAATAATAACAGTTGGAGAGCACGACGATAATTATCGGGCCTCAAATGCTAAACAAAACGTTAGCCGCGACGCAGTCGGTGTTTTGCCGGTCGCGAGGAGCACAATGATTGCCGGAACTGCTTAGAAATAACCTGCACGGAGTTCCGATTTCTCCTGCGCGGATCATACCGAATGACACGGGCTCGTTGATTGGTAAATGGTTCGGTATCGTCGACGAGATGGTGCAAGAAGAGGGCAAGATCGCGATCCTTTTAGCAGCGTGTCTGGTGTTTTGTGGGTTATAATTATCGAGGGTCGTTTTTGGAGTGGAGGAGCGGAGGAGCAACCACCACCGCACCAGAACCATCGAGTGAAGAGCGATAGTGTGTGGGTATAGTAGGTTCTTAAGGGGAGCCCGTAATATAAGACTACTCCGTACAGTAGCTTTTTATTAGCTAATTGGTAATTAAGCCGGGTTAAACAGCGGGCAGCCAACGCTTTCTTGTCGGCCCCGTCGTTCGGCGACTCGCTAATTTAATTTGCGGTTTCGTCGCGTTCGCCGTTCATGCCCTGAAGAACTCCTCCGCAGTCCAGCCACCCGGCAGCTCCACCACCGTTCAGTTGATGGTCCATAACGCGACCGTCTTACGTTCATCGAATTGCACTTGCGAGAGAAAACCGTTCGCAATTATTACCGGTCGTCATTTCGCTGCCAATTAAAAAAAATCCGCTTCTCAATCGGAAATCGTCCACCGAACAACATACAACCGTGAGGTTGTATGTATGATCTCAGAAAGATGGGTCGGATACTGTTGTTTTTGCTGGTATTTCACACCGGCGTTTTACAAGTGTCTGACGAGCATCGAGTGTTTTCTTAACGCAAACAAGAAGGAACGACCGTCAGGGTTGTTTCACGGCTTGGCTCGGATCACTTCCGAGCGACCAGGGTACTGGGCGCCTACCACAACGGGATGAAAACCGAAGAGTACCCCGGTGTTTGTCTTGCGGTGGGCGGGCCTCGCTCGACTCGGTAAGAAACCCCGAGCTGCAAGTCACGAGCCAACAATAGTACAAATAATAACAAGCCAGGCCTGGACTCTTCGAGAGGGGCATCTTCTTGCCAGGAGCTCATAGTGGCTCCTTCGACTACCTTTATCTTTAGGCTTAGTTCACATCGCTTCTGATCAGGCAATGGGAGCATTCTCTTCAAAATTCGGCAAAGAATCTTTAACTGCCATCCGACGTTCCTAACATGTGCAAGAATTTCGGGACTCTGTGAGGTTCTCCGGCTAATTGACGATCCTGGATCGAGAGAAGTGGGAATTTGATACACGGATGTGAGACCAGCTTTACTGCTTCTGCATCGAGGATGTGAACGTGTGTGCGTACGTTGGGGGTATTGCATGGGAATAGGAGTCGAGCGATGCTGAATGCAGCAACTGCTATCATTGCTCGACGGGCCCACCCACAACGCACGATCCAGGGTTCTGCTACCGGTATTGAATCCCGCGCAAGCTCGCGTTGTTTTACTCGAGCCATGAAGATATTATTTGCATTGGATCGGCGAGGCTGCTGGCTCCGAGTGAGGCTTGGGACGTACAAGGAATACCGGAGACCGGGTCTACTTTATCGGTCGAAGTCAGCGGGGTCATGTCTTCCGACTACTGGGTAGAACCGGTATAGAGAGACCCTCGCAATAAAAATCTATAATTTGTATTTATTCGAGAGCGTTTCATCTCACAAACTGTAACGAGGACCGTAGCAGAACAAAGTCCTTTTAGGAGTCCGCGATGCTGGTGGTATGATAAAAATAATATCTTTATCAGATGCTCCCGAAGAAACAGGCGGGGTGGCTATTCCACTTTCAAAGAAGAAGTCACAGCGCTGCTATAATGTTACCTAATACGGGGTACCCACTCCGTGCAATGGAATAATGGCCTATAGTGATTACACGGGGTCAGGTCCGAGCAATAAACCATCTCTGGACTCTGCGCGCGGTTATACGGTCCCGGTATGCTACAGGAGGCAGAGAACGAGAGGGAGAGGTAGTCCCATACCCGGGGACCCGGACCTCTGCTGTACAGGCGCGCCTACGCGCGGGCGGAGCGAACGGGCAGGACGATGGCAAAACCAAAGCGAATCGAAGAGCAAAAAGAGCGGAATAAGCGAGCCGATAAAAAGAGTAGAAAAATATACCATCCCATACTCCCGAGTATGGAGGAGAGTCTCAACACCGGGAGCCATCCTACTGGAATTTAAATAATAATTATAGTGTTTAATATCATACGCGCTCGCCGGCTCCAGGTCCTTCATGGCGAAGCCATAGCGAATGTAATGGAGGCGATGCCATCCGCTCGAAAAGGAATCATGAATTTCATAATTCGGGGAATGAAAACGGAATTCCTGCTTCTGATTAACTTGCAGACAGTCATTGGACGTTTTGCACCGTGCAATGGATGGATGAACATCCAAGCTGCCCAGGTTTACGGTTTCACCTAATACATGCTCATACATGAAAATCTTTCATTCATTTCCATGATTATTGATTCATTTTGACGAAAGCTTATCTTCAGTTCATTCTGCTGCCAAATCGCTTGCTACAGACCATATCTAATGGGGTCCTGACGACGATTCTCGTGCGAGCACTCCGTGTGCTCATGCACAGCCATGCGGTGGCACTCAGAACTACGTAAACGTGGATGTAAAATCTCTCTTCCCTGCTAGGTCCACGTCGGTTTAGCCTGACAGTCCTGAAGATGCCCCAACTTCAATTCTTATCTGGCATGCTAATGCGAATCTGATCGAGTCCAGGATTGATAAATTCTAACAGGGCTCTGGCTGGGAACTTCAGACTTGGCCTGGTCAGCCAGGTGACATGGTTTGTTACATGGAAAGCCTAGGGTAGAACAATTTCGGTCGCAAGTTTCTTCAAGCGAGTCTGGGCACAATGGAGTTTGTTATAGGTTATAATTGCTTCGGTTGAATGTATTAATAAAATTTATCAGTTAGTAAGTGCTCTGTACAAAGTTAATGGATTTCGAGCCACACCGTCCTCCGTATCGGTATTTCCACGGTGGCAGCAGACGAACGAACGTGGTTTGAGCGTTACTGAAATGGTATTACGGTCGACTGGTCTCTCCGGGTTCTTCGAGTCCGGTGGCAAAGTATCCAATACCGGAGCTCGGAGGCCCTCTCCTACGGGAAGAGGGGCCGCGTCGCGGCGTGACAGAGGCCTGAGGACTGAGGATAGACGGGTAACTGCGTGCAGGAGTCATTACCGCGTGGAGTCTTTGCAAAGTCGTAATTCGCGATTCGTTCCCTACGCCTCGGTGTACAACCGTCAGCGTCGACTCGGTAGCCTCGGGACCCGGTGGACCGAGATGGAGAGTCTCCACTCGCTCGGTTTAGACGCGATCGTTTCGTTTAGACCTTACCTTCGACTGAAATGAGACTTACATCACGGTGCGTTAGGGTCCTGATGCACTCGGACCTCCGGCCCTCCGGCCCTACGGCCGACGGCCACCAGCAACGCCGCGTAAAACGGCGACGAGCAATTAATAGAAACTGGGTAGGTACTCGGACGAATAACGAACCGTAGGTACTAAGCCACCTACGCAGTCCGTCATTCGATCAAGAAATCATGACTGGTGCTCCGGGCTGTTCGTCGTGTGAGCTGAATCTCGCATGAAGATAGAAATATGGGTGGAATTACGTTCGTGGAGGGGGCAGGGAGGGAAGACCGAGAGAAAATGGATGGACGTGACGTCGGTTTATCAGTTGGCATACGTCCATTAATCAAGAACCCCTCTTAATCATTTGATAAACCAATCAATAAATCAATAATTCGTATCCATCAGGCAACCGGTAGGTTACACTCAACGCCACTATGTTAGCGGGATATGCAGAGCGGTACGAACCGTAGGAAGTGAGCGTCTCTCTTTCGTTGCACTCCATCAAAGTCAGACGAACTTCCTATTTGACTGGATGCTGTTTATTCGAGGATCAGAAAGAGAGATTTTTCATTCGAGGAAATTACAACACAATCTAATCATAAAAATGTTGTATTGAATGAAACGACAAGACGGTGAATATCAAACGTTTGGTTCGATAATCGAAAGCCATTTAATGGAATCATCGATCAAGCACAGTCGAGTCTTTTGATCGTACGTCAAACGAGTTGTTCGAGTCCAGGGTACCGAGTCGGTAGCGTCTGGTAGCTGGTTCTGCTGCCGTTGAAGATGACTCGATGATAGCCAGAAGACTAGAAAGGCTTGGCGCCTATAGCTGCATTGTAATTTGTATCGGAACCAATTGCGCGTCTACCAGCAACTCCGGCGTCATTTGCATCGGTTACAAGCGCGGACGCGCGTGCGAGGGAGGCGCGTCGAAGTCACGGAGTTAAAGGCGCGTATAGGCATACCCGAGATACGCTCGTATAGATTGTTTATTGCGCTCTGCGCAAGGATCGCATAAGTCATTCGGCAAAAAGTAATAAGCGAATTTGAGATACGCGCTCTTTTGCAGGAACAGAGTAATACGAGTAAGCAGTAAGCAGCCGACAGGTATCCTGCATCAAGATGCAAATAAAACAACCGGACCAGATACGGAGCGTAATAAGTAGTTAGATACCTACTGAGTTTAATTAATACTCGTGATATATTAACCCGGTCAAGCGGTTAGGTATAGAGGTACACATTGAATTCCGATTGGGAAAATAGAGAATAACACCGCTAATGACACCGATAAGGAATCTTATCGTAGACACGAATGTGAATATCACTGCTGGAGTGAAAACGAACTGTCAAGAATTAATTGGTTTCCGGAACCTCGGATATATATCCTCGATTAGGAGAGCTTATTGACCGTTCTGAAGATCGCGTAACGGTCCAAAGGGTCGACTCCGGTCGGCGACACGTGGTCATAGGTACCGTGCATAGTTTGGGGGCAAGGTCACCTCGGAGTCGAGGGTCGCAAGAATATCCTGATAAAAACAGGAGGAGAGATAATCTTGCTATTAGAGGCGTCCCCGGAGATGGTCGGGGAGTCGATATATCGGCTCGGGTCGTCAATGGACCTCTGAGGTTAGCTAGGTTAGCTAGGGAGGCTGGTGGCCCCAATTTGTCGTAACAGGCGACCAACACACTTTTTCCAACTCCTTATCCTAAGCCCCTTACTGACCGGGAATCCCCGGACGGCATTCCCCTAACTGGACAAACTGAATCATATTGATTGACCGTCTGCACAAAAAAACATTCTCTCCAAGCAATAAGATTCTCTCCCGTGATAATTCGGCCTCGAATCAATTCTCCGCTACTTCGTTCTCATACCCGTCATACTATTTTCGTGGGAGCTTACTTACACGCTAAGTGCGGGTGGGTTAGTGAACCGCATGGGGGGGGAGGGGGTTTGCGAGTCGATCAACCTTATCGCGTTCAGGATCTTGAATAAATTAATTATCCGACGGGTTAATCGAGTTAGTCGAGCCGCGCCAATCATAACTCCGAACCTTTATTAACTGCTTCTTTCCTCATCCGTGATTGCTCGAAAGGCTCGTACCGAGAATATGTAGCAACAGACGCTATCAGCGTTCGAGTATATAGAGAAGGGGGATGGCAGCAGTCAGCGGAATGCGTCCACTCGCTGGCTATTTGGACAAGCTGTCGGCCCCCAAGTGGCAGCTCGCAGGTAACATTACTACCAGCTCCTCGCAGGTAGCAGTACACTGTGCGGAAGGCAGGTAACCTGTACCTGTACCTGCGGTAAGAATCAGCTGACTGCGTTATGCGCTCGCCTATATCTGATTAGCCGAGTCATTAATCACCGGAGTAGATGCACCAGTCCGGCAGTTGTGACTCCTACGATGGTTGGCGAGCGTCAAGAGTCGTCGAGATCCGTTACAAGATGTGGGGAAAATTGGCATGTGGAGATTTTAGCCATTTGAATAAATGTTAAGCTGCAGTGGGGTCGTCGCTCGGTTATCTAGAGATAGAGAGACAGCACGTGCTAACGTGAAATAAGGTGGAAGAATGGGATTTTTGTATGCGATGACCGAACTGCATTCCAAACAAATTAGCAAATAGTCGGTTGTGGGCCGGGTCGGTAAGTAAAACGATATTAAATAGCAGCCTGGTTACGACGCGCACCGATCATCCAGCGTCGGTCCAGCGCAGGTCGGAGCGGCAGCGTATAATCTCGCGGGTTATTAATGGCACGGTTTGGGAAACAGCTACCGGGCAGTCCCGGTCCGGAGAGCTCTTCTGTCTGTGGAACAGCATTCCTCTATACTCGTTACCGCCGCTGACGATGTGCCCGGTTTAATTGCATTTTAGCTTAACTTGGATGCATGAACGGCGCACACCTATCCGTGTACACATTTAATTTCTGTAATTTATATCCGTTTACACGCCTACTTTTCCTGCCCTCGTAACCAATTCGGATAAAGACGGTAAACGGGTTGTAATTTTTTTTTTCTTCATCTCGTCGAATACAACGAAATACCGCATTCACACCTCAGAGTCCGATAGAACCCGTAGCTAAAAGCAACTCGGGTCGTAAATCGAACGGTTCTCGGTGTCTGCCAGGGGTCTCTACGAGATTTGCACCGATGACCCTTCGAACAATAAAAGAGCGGGAAGTTCATTTAACAGGCTATAAAGGAGCTGCGCTTAGCGGCTTCGATTGTGGTAGTGGGACGACGGTAGGGAGTGTAGGTACCGTCGGAGGTCGGGACCGAATTGGTCTAAAAGAGGATTTGAGTCCGGCACCAGTACCCCGCTATCAGAGATCACCTCCGACCGGAACCGGGCTTATCTCGCCAAGAGGAAAGCTCTTGGTCGACCGGGTCGTGTGATCCACGTGTGAGGGTTTCGCCCCGTCGTCTTCCTCTTGGATTTCCTCTCCTCGCCTCCGCCGCACCGGAACGGGCCTTCAGGTAATTCAACGGGCGAGTTCCTCGAGCGAATTACCGGACTAAGATGCGTGAAACAGACGTTGGATCTTCCGGTTCACCGGAGGAGCGTTATTCCGGTGGGAAACTGGGCAGAGTAGGTAGCCACGTACATAAAATTCGCTTGTTGAGCACCGCGTACATTTAGCAAAGCGAAGAAGCCAGCAATCGTCAATGCGGAAAATCATGGTTCCAATCAGCGCGAGTAAGGAGCAGAAAATCGAGCAGACACTGTTCAGGCGGAACAGAGAATGTGAGTCCGTGGGTACGAAGGATTTTTTTACAGCTGAGAAATGCGATTTTGAATCTTTGGAATCTCGAGGAACGAATTAGCCCATAAGGAGCCCTTGGGATTTAGTGGAACGCTAACAAAGCACCTCGTTACCTCTGATTTCCCGAGCAGAAGGACCAGAGGTCGTTTCAAATCTCTAAGTACACTTTGTACTTCTGACTTCGAAGTATTATTAGCCGTTTCACCCTGGGGAATCCGTCTTCAGCAGAGGAAAAAAAGAACGAATAAATTCAACCATCCTCCAGACGTATAGACGGCGCGATGCGAGGAAGATAATAGACCAAGCGGTGTTGCCCGTGAATAATCTATAGATTTGACATGTGTCGTATGAAATGGCTACTTATTACCATCCCACGAGATGACGCACGCTGCCGAGACGCCCGCACTCTGATAGAAGAACAATTCTTCACCCATCCGGATGCTTTTGCTCCGGCGTCATTGCACCATCGAATCACTCATTCAAATGTCAAATGAACGCGAACTAGATATCTCACAATTACATCCGTGTCGATTTTTGAAGCGCCTTGAAAGCTTTAGAGTGTTCATCAAGGATGTGCAACTTCGCTGAGGTTATTTCTTTGCGAAGATACGACGACGGGTTTCAGACTGGATCGGAGGACGAAAAAATATCGAAAGTATAGACTAGAGGAATGGAAATAGAAAAACGTCTGACTTACTGCAGTGCTTTCTCGGTAGCAGTTTAAAGATTGAATGTGCGTGCGGGTAGAGTACCGAAGGCAACGACGACGTGCCACGAGTACGCGTGCTTAATGCACCGCGTTCGTGATTTTAGAAACTTACCCGTACCTCTTTTACGACTGCGGCATGCTCACCAACAATGGACAACCTTTAGCGTTTCTCACTCGCTTCGCGGGGACATTTATTTATTTGGATATCGAACTTTTAATCCATCCGTTCGATTATCATCATCCCCTCGGAATCCGGAAAATCAGTGGAATGATTTTTCCTTAATAATGTCGGAAACGATCCGGAGGCCCTATCTCTCCCCGCCGCTTGAGAGCTGCTTCTGATTCGATCTCAGATTGATCTTGATTCCCGCGTGGCCGGGGATTGAATTGACTTTTGGTTGGATTAACCCAGAAAGGCACGGGCATTGTCGCGCCTAGAAATTCGGTGTTCGTCGCAAGCCAAACCCGCGTCCTACCGTACCGTAACTCGGATTTCGCGTGGGCTTTGTCGAATGGGCGACACTGATTGCCAATCAATATACCCATCTCGGTGGAATTTGATTCAACAACAATGTTGATCAATCAGTGCGCCAGTCTGCGACCGCGTCATACCACCGATGCAATTTATCCCATCGGAAAGACCAAGCAACGAACAGCAGCTTCCATTTATGCAAATATCGTACAAGTACCTTCATAATCTTGCGAGTATTCCTTTCCTATCCATTTGAATCTCCAATTTTTGCTCGTAATTAATCCTACTGAATTAAGAGCAGATAGTTAACTATATTGATTATGACAATATTCAGATTACCGCAGTGATTGATTGGTGTGGAATGGGGGTAGAGTACGAACGTGTGGTATGAACCAATCGAAATCAGTAGATGGTAGTAGTACCGTAAACACGTAGGAAAATACGGAGAATTTCGCAGTACCTGCAGCACCTGACCAGTATGTATCAACACGGAGTGTAGGTACTATGTACGCTTATAGTTATATACACGTTACTAAACGGCACTAAATGCCACTAGACCAGAAGCAGTGACGCTGATTGCACGGTGTTTGTCGTTGTAACCAGCGACCAGTTCGCTCTACTGAACATCGCAAGGTATTTTATACCACCTACACGAGTTTGCGGTTGATTCTACATACGGCGAGGCGACGAATTTCGATGATTAAACGAAGGACCAGTTCGTCACTGCCACCACGAAGAAAAAAAAGGGACAGGTATATTGTCAACGGAAAACAGAGAGACTCGAACTAGACAAATGGACTGGTTCCGTTCTGCCGAGTGGACATCGGGTTTAGGGACGTTTTGGGAGGTGGCTAACCCAGGCGCGGAAGATGTATGCCGACCGGAAGACACCGTACCCGGAAACCATTACTGCCCCTCTAATTTCTTTACGATCACAATGCTATTGGTCACGATCGGTCATGCTTCCGTGACGATCTTGTTTATGGCTCAGCCATGGCCAATCATCCTCCGCAGGGTGATCCGGTCTCTCCTACAACGCGGTACACCCGCCGTCCGTTTAATTCGCGCGGGACGGCAGCTGGAGCTTGTACATATTTATCTATATACACGAATTACTCTTCGAAATCGATCGAACTTTCCGAGTTTCGCTATACCGTAATACGTACTCCACGTATATGTACGTACGAAGTTGACAGTCCGGTTGTTATCGGTTGAGGGATCTCCGCGCTACCGCTACCGATATCTGTATTAAAATCTCTCACTGCAACTGCTGCTTCTCTCCACGGATTCAGGACCTGAGATTTCTCTCTCATATCGATTCGCGTGTAGCTATTATTCACGCTGAGGGACGTAACATTATTTTTCGACTCACTTATAGCCGCTCTTATTATATCGTCGATATCAATATTCCACTCCATACGACGAAATGTTCAATGATCCTCAGTCTTCACGCAAAGGCATCGATTATACACCCTACAAAAGCCACACATTGTTGTACTAATCGCTGACTAGATGACTCTTCAAATAGCCACTTTCCAATAGTTTGAGGGAGGATTGGGTGGCACGCGCTCAAATCAGGAAGTACATTCATTATCTCAGAATGAGTAGCAGTTTCGTTACCATCAAAGAGTGCATTTCACTGATGGATCATTGAAACCATTGAAGCAAAACTCTCCAGTGAAGAAATGTATTGAATTTGGACTATGATTTGCACGATGGTTTGTAACCGATACTCGAGACAACGAGTATTATGCAAGCATTGAGTGAATTAAAAGATGTGGAGAGGTAGGCGGTGCAGGGTCCACCTTATGCATATCCAAAGCTGATGGTTATACGTCGAAGAAATCGAGTGTGTGGGCCTCCCTACGCAGACAGAGTCTGTGTGCGGAGTGGCTCCAGGCACAATGAGGCTATCAGATTATATTTCTATTTTCGACACGCGGTCTATCGTGCAATCCCATCTCCATCTCGGAGCTACCATCCTGTTCCTTCCCCGGCCGAGAACGTGGTGCGATGCACCATACGTACGTCTACCATACAGCATTCGAAGGGCCCCTGAGGGCCTGCCAACCGTCGACGGGAGGAATGTAACGCGGTCGAAGAGACGCGGTCAGGAAGCCGATGACTCTTTATACACGCCACTGTTTAATACCAAGAGCGTATTACTGACAAGCGATATGCCACTGCGAGGCAGTCGTCCAGGTCGTGCGGTAGACAGACAGCGCGCCTGCTTGGGGTGAACCAGAACCAGAACACGAATTGAGAGTGACGAGTTTTTTCTCTTCTCCACATCATCCGCGCGGTAGGGGTGCCGATTAATCTGATGATCCTAGTCGCGGTTTTGTGGAACGAGTTTACAAATTACAAATAGACAATGCACGCTACGAGGAGATCACCTCAAAGGGTATACCGGAGTTGATTGCTATTTATGTACTCACTGCGTGCCGCGGGGTGCAGTGAGTAAATAATTTTCAATCTTGTCAGATTATTGTCCATTCCGCATTCTAGAACATACCTCACACTATTCCATTCTAATTCATCTATTGCCACGACCTTCGAATGTAACGAACTTTAAATTCTACTCCAAAAAGTACTCGATGGACCCCATAATTACGAACCTGACTTTACCCGGTGCCAATGAACCACGGATCCTACGGATTTCAATTTTATCTTGTAAGTCGCGATTACAGGGATGGATTTAATATAGCTCGCAGCTATCTGTGGCTCCTTAGTCGGAGGCCGGTCAGTGTGGCGGCTGGACAGACCGCGTGTTCCTTAGTGACGTTAGCTCGCATGGTCAAGATGATGGGCGACCTTCCTTCGTCCCTTCGGGCGGGGCAGCTTCTCTTGCAGCGGGTTCTTGCGATGCACGAAACATCGTTTGGCTGCCTCTGCCTTTGCCTCTTGGTATCGCGGACTCTCGAGTTGCTTATTTATGGGCTAAACATCCGTCTTAAACCCTTTAGCCACTGCTAACCTTTTGTCCGTTAGCTCCTATCTGTCTTCTTCTAATTTAGTTCTGTCTCCTATACCCAGGTTGCGGGTATGCCTCCGAGAGATTGCCTGCCGATTCGCTTCGATCATAGAGGTAGTAAATATAAACTAGCTACATCCACCTATTTGGTAGTGTTCGATAGATTGGAAATCGATGACGTCACCCTCCTTCGTCCACCGTCTCCCAGTGCCTCCAGATACTACGAGTAAATGAGCCGGTGTGTAGGCTAAAAATAAAATTCAGAATAAGAAGACAAAAATGTGTATATATATACATACACTCTAACTCCAAATTACGTGAGTCACGGAGCTGGCACCACGTCATTCAGATACTCGCGGGGGGGGAATGAAGAATAAAATTAAAAACACGAAACCTGCAAGAGGGAAATGGAAAGAAATGGGGGTAAAAATGTAATAAAAAAAATTCGCAGAGACGGTGCAAAGAGCAGACAGCTCAAGGGACGAAGGGGGGAAAAGAAATACTGTACTGTGGAGAGATGTGCACGTCGGCCAGTTATCGCCGCAACGTTTCGCACTACGTAGTTGTACCCCGGAGCAAAAGCTACGAGAGAGGAACCACGGACGGGACGATGGACGGACGTCTACGCACGACACTGTAAAATTACGGTGTCAAGAACAATTACTTTACACGCGAACAGGTTCCCGCACCCCACAAGCTGTTTGGAAGACAACCCCACCCCCGTCAGAAGCTTGTACGTGTGTAACTCTGGAAAGCTGGATAGTCTTCGGGGTGGGTCACGTGGCTGGCTGACTTTTACCGGGTCGCAGGTTATTATCAAAGTTTGACAACGTCGAGGAAAAGTTCAACGAGAATGATATTTTTGAAAAGCTCGAAAACAAGAGTCCAACCTCGACTGCATTCAAGGGTGCTTTTTTCGTCGAGGGGGCTGCTCGATATTATCAGCGATTCTCCGGGGCTCAAGGACGAGGGAACTAGTGGAGAGGGTCCCAATCAATCAGCCGTAAATCAGTATGCACGTCACGTCCACCTAATGCGGCCACTCTTTCATCATATTCATTTGATCAGAGCTTCACCGTCGGGTGGTGAGCGTCGTTGGTTGCTAATGGCGATATTTAAGTCTGTTGTCTGTCGTCTACGCTGTTGTGTTGCAGTCCGCAGCTGCGATTGCCGCGATCTAAAAGAAGCCTCATACTTTCCGTGACGTATTAAACGGCTTAGTATTGGCCAGACGGTCTCGACCGGAGGCAAATACGACTTCGAAAAACGAAGGAGTAATGCGGAGGCCCTTCTCCCGCAAGTAGGTGATCCGGATTATCCTGGATCCGCTTAGTTTACCGGACACTTGTGCCGGCCGTTGCGACGACTGGTCCGATACCATCTGACCCCGCGTCTTATCTCACTCGTATTTTCTCGCCGGAGAAAGCCTCGAAAGTACAAAAGAGTCTAAAATCGAGGTTACTGCAGGCGCCATCAAATCGCAATTAAGCTCTCCCCCAGACGTCGTGTCAACCGCTTGACAGACCACCGCGTCGTTGTTACGCTGTCAAAATAGATAGCGCTAACCAGAGTGGTTCGAGGGTTGGCGGGCAGCCTCCACACCAATTTTTGAGGGGTTGTAGACGGACGTGACGTCAGTGCGTGATTAACATAAGCGAATCGACTCCGGTGGGGTCTCCGTCAAAGGGTGATGACCTTCGAGCAGGGGTCCGGATTCCACGCAACCCTTTTATTACGGTACCGGATGACTCTAATATCTAATGTGCTCACATTAGCGGGGGATCGCCTTTTAATGAAAGCCGCATGCGGGTGTATCGCCGGGTCCGAATTTCGTCACGCGGAGACGAGGGTCCCTGGAATCCTAGCTAGGTGGGCTGCATGCGGCACAGTTACACATAAGCGAATGCTAAACCGCAAGACTCTGGTTTTATACTGAGAGCGACGTTCCCACGTGCCGTACAAGGTTTCTCGGTGCCATTAAGTGACACGATGTAAACCAGCGATATCCCGTAATAAGGCCTCCGGCCGAGGTACGCAGGACTCTCAATGATGTATCGATCGCACAGCTGCTCTTTTACTCAGATGTATAAGAACAACCGTTTAGTTGTAATAACCAGGTGTAAGCAATTCATCGGTAATTAATCTCATACGGATCTGAGAGAGTGGGATTATACGAAAACCGATGTAAATTAACGGGTATTACACGCTATAATACGAAAATAAGACGTTCGCCCTGCACATCAGGTGCTGCAACGGACCGAAGACGTAATAATTAACCACAATACTTTATTACGTATTATTTCTCGGCGATTATCCCGCTCGTGGATCATCGCACTCGTTTCCATTCTTTGTATGTACATACATAAGTTGTATCGCAATAATCGAGATTCACCATCGCCCCATAAATGGAGTGAGATTTCTCGTTACAATTGCAAATCGCAAATTCCTGACCGTGTTGGTGGAAAACAACCAACACAACGCCGTAAAGATTCGTCTGTGCCCGGTGGTGGGGATATTAGGATAGCGATAAACTGCGGGCGGGACTGAGATGGTGAACTGCATCTCATTCATACTTTTGCATTTGAAAACAGTCATTTATCCGCGGGGAAGGGAGACCCCGGTGCATCGTGGTGGCAACGAGCCGCTGATTCGAGAGAGAGGGAACCACCCGAGAGACCATTATAATAGATATGTTAGCATGCAAACGTTGTCTTTTACGTTCCCAGACTGACGCCGATAGACGTGTGGTAGTGATCTCCGCAGGGACGTATCAACCTCTCTTAGAACCTACGCGCTCCTCCTTCGTGCCTCAAAAAGGCGTTTTATGCTCTCAAACCGGATGTTGTTTCATTCTGCAGCAGCTTTCCGTGACGAATGACTCGTCGGGATTTCTGTCATTCCCGATCTTCGGATTTCGACTGGACTCTAAATTGGCACAATTTTGATAAAAATTTGGAGTATGTGTCCCAGGTGTTCCTCGACTACGTCGTCCCTGGGTCCGGAACGACTGGCTCGCGCGCGGCTCGTCGGCGTGAGGGGCGGGTAAGCGCGGATCTCCGAATAGGGGCGGGGGCGGTGAGGGGTGCAGCTACTTACCATACTCCCAGTATACCAAAGTCTCGCTGCCGACGCGCTTGCCACAGATAGTAGTTGCTAGCACACGGCACTCTACCACGTACCTCTGCGCCTCAGCTCCGCGTGCGTCGCCGCGATTGCTTCCTCGCTCTCGATAATTTCCACATTTTTCTTTGACCAACCTACGGAAAAAAAAGAACTTTCCTCATCCTTCGTAACCCTCGCGGTATTCGGGGTTGAAACTCCCGCTAAAATCAAACCGGAAGTCGCCAACGAGTGTCAGTGATGTGCGGTGCCAGTTCGCGGTCACGTGGTCTCTCCTCTTTCTCGTGTTCACAACAGGGGAGGGGGGAAAACACGCGGAGGGCGGGAGGGAAGGAGGGATGAAGTCATGTGACGCAGCCGATGATACAGACCGTCACCGTTACCACGTGGATCGCGGTTTCGACGGACCAAGTGACCACTGGCTAATTTTTAGGGTACGTACTCAAAAATTGGGTCGATTTTTATCCAATTGATTTTGTCATCGAGTGATTTTTCAACTTTTCTTCGAAGACGAGGAAGAGGGGGAGAAGGATTGAAGAGATTTTGCTTAAAATTATTGCAGTTTTCTGCTTCAACTATGATTGGACTGATTGGAGACTGAGCGACATGGATTGATCGGATGTTGAGTATAACGAAGGGTGGTTGTGACCGGAAGAAAAGGCAAAAAAGTGTAGCTACATTGAATAAGTATAGGCGACAAATGAAATTCACTCGATGAATGATGTCTAACAAACCGCAGTTTTGTATTATAAAAAGCAATGCAGCAGAACGTGAATTAATTCTTGTGGCAACCCCCCCTGTGAAAGTGTCCCGAAATTCAATAAAGGCGAATAAGTCAGCCCGCAGCCCTCTTCCATGTACCTTCCACTTCCATTTCCACTTCTACTTCTACTTCCACCCGCAATCCTCGTTTCGTATCGTCTCGTCTATGGGGTTGGTCACAGGGTTCGAGCGTTCCAAAGTTCTATGTCGAGCACCCCCGGTGCATATATTAGTCTGTATATTATGGCTGGATGAGGGTTGCGCCGCGACGCCGAAGACAATTACCCCACAATAAGCCATTTCTTCTCTTTGTCGTCTGACGGGAGAAGTCATTATTTCTCGAACCTCGACGTCGGCATGCGGACCCTTAAAAGACTCTGCAATTTTTCTTAAATATATTGCCAAAGGGCTCGCATAAATATTCCCGTAATTATCCTTACAAAAAATCGCTACGAAGACAGGGGGTAAATCAACCGCGAAGAAAACAATGGAAATCAAACAATCGATGTTCCAACTATGGCTACTTATTGCTAGTGGACATTTTTAGGGTATATTCACCGATAATCCAGTACCATTTTTAGTTTTAGTATCCAGAATAATCTTTTTTCTCATGATGCCTGCATAGACCAAGAGTTGCGATTACGTTAGAACTTTGGATGAGTTAGCAGATTACATCTTGACGTAGCTATAGGTAACGACTCGAGACTATGAATGAATTTTAATTTCTCAAACACCGCGTCCGAATGATCGATAATAATATGCTAATCACACGTTTCGAGTGAAATGTATTCAAGATACTTATTCACTATTGCTGTAAAGTCTGTCTTACATCGAAGCTATCAATTATAACCCGTTGAATGTTGATACTCTCACCGGTGTCGAACTCAATTAAACGGCGAGCTATGAATTACTCAAACGTCTTACAAAGGAACAATCGCAGTTATTATCAGTCAAGAAACCCACTTCAGGATGAAAAAAAGAATCTTGGAAACATTTACTTTCCCCATTCCTCCTCCTATCTCTCAAAGTCAAAGGGTCGCCACACATCAAAAGTCGGCTAGGGGTTATCAATTCGAGCCCTATAGAACGATGCATGGGATCAGGAAAACCTAGGGAACCCTAGGGCGCCCGGGGCGTCCGGTGTTGAGACACCCTCCTCACGTACCACTCGAAAATTTCGCTTGGTTAACGTTTTTTAACATTTCATTTGACAGCTGTCGCCCGCAATACGCACAGGGTTGTCTCCAGCCGTGGTTTTTACTTCGATTTTTGAGTACCGAACGTACAGGTCGAGTGTCGTCAACGTGTGCGTAGAGACCTCGAGATGTGTGACTTGCGATTGACTCGCGGTGCCCTTTGCCGCGAAACTTGTGAAAAGCTTGGAATCTGTTTTCGGGGGGGCCACGTGGAGAATCTCTTTTAATGTTCAAACGGATTCTCTTATCGATCTCCCTGAAAGTTCCCATCATATGTCAACAGGTTTTAATGGCTACCCACACCTGACTCTGGAATTTGTTACGAAATGGTACAGAAACTGATCCAAGACCGAGAGCCACGTGTCCGAGCGCTTCGACTCATGATGAGAATAAATGAGATATAGAATTTCCGAGAATCCGTGCGAAACTTGCCTGAGAACTTTCTCAATTAAAGTGAACAATTAGCGATGGATGTAATAAATAATGACAAAGTACAAGCGGCTTCACCGGTCGCTCTCTTTCTCTATAACCCTGCGTTACAGCTCCGGAATGCCCGTTAGATGGAATGGACGTGGCGGTTCAATCCGGCGTTACAAGTATCGGCTAATGGTGTCCCTTTTTTTAAACCATCATTTCTATCTCACTCCGTTTATGTCGCAACGGTATTTAGTAAGTTCGTGGGCTGCCTAATTAATACCGGCCAGGATGCACACTAAATTTCAGTCATTAGATCGGACGAAGAATAAGACTACCGCGTTGATTCCCGTAAAGACTGAATAATCACCGCTTGGCGTGCCATTTGAGTATTTCGACACTCCGGCCCGGTGGTTTTTCACAGCCTTGAAACTATTCGACAAGGTTGACCTTTGCTTAGTTTTTTGTCCTCCCGGTTCCACAAACGCGCGTCTATTGTAAGGTAATGCCCTCGCTTAACGATACCGCGATTTGTTCGATCGACTCGCTGATTTTGTACCGATGGAAAAATCTAGGAGAATGTTGTCTGCTCTGAAACGGCGCGCCTAGTTTCCGACGACGAGGCATTCCTGTGTCGGACACCGAGCTGAGTCTCGATGCCACCGTTCCTTCGTTCGCTTAGGTACCGTGCAGAGAAAAACCAGGCGACGTTCTCGTACGTGAGGCCTGCGGGAGTTAGGTACGTGACGATCGATCGCTCGCCGATTTATTGTCGGTGGATTCGCGATCGATCGAAACCGGATACGACGACGTCACGATCACCGGAGTACACCGTCAAGTAGGCGACGTCGTAAATCATCAACGTTCGCGTCGATTTTTGGTGTAATCGCGATCCCTCCCTCGCGGTCATACCGGAAATCGTCGAAAAATTTCGCCGATTTGACGGCACTAAAAAAGCATTGTTCTGCCCCCACGTCACTCAAAATGCTATATTCAAAACCTCGAGACAATGAGAATATGACGCGGTCCCAAACCGCAATGAAGACACATTTGCGATGACGGATCGTTATCGGAATGTCCAGCGGATTCTCGTTCTCGTGCGTCAGCAATCGGCTTATAGCTCAGACTTCAGGTTCGCAGTCTAGATCCTAGATATAATTTTTACTTTTTACCTGAATTTAAAATGATAGCCGTAAAGAAGCCCCGGGCAAATTCGGGGCTGAGGCCCCTGGGGTGTCCCTACGGCCCGCGCGAGACATAAGTAGGCATATAGGTATACGCGTTTACCCCAAGAGTCTTACCGGTGCTGGTCCTGACCCCATCCGAAATCGAGGGTTGAGTGTGGTACGGTACGGTACGGTGGGCTATACGGACCACGCGAGGTCCATGGTCTGGAAGCAATCGCTGCCTCGGGGCATCATTTACATCATAAGCAATCATAATGATCGAATTTTCGGCGAACGACGATGATCCAATGAGTGGAACGAGCCCAATGGGGAGCCAATTGAGAAGCGGGCTCCCACTTACTGACTGAGCTCTATTATAGTTACAGCCAGAGGCCCGGGCTCAACCAACAACCCCCTGCGCTTTTTAGAACCCGACAAATCGTCCAGAAAGTGAAAATTCGTAGAAAATCGTCCATGATCGTCTCGCTCACCGCCTTCATCGATCTTCATTCGGCTCGGAAAAAATTTGGATTTTTTTTTAAAACAATTATTCGCCATCCTCCCTCGGAGAGGAGGAAGGGACCGTTCCACGAGGGAAAAGAGGATTCTTTCCTCTGGCAGTAACCCTGTATCCATAGTTCTGTGTTCGTGGGCTGTTGCGAGTTCTCCACTGCTGCCGGTATACGCGCACGGCTCCGCAGCCCATCAGTATGCGGACCGCGGCCCGTGCCGACCCTCCCCCTCTGGTATATCCCTCTCCGTTCCTCTCCCTGAGCGACCGCTCGTCGCTGTCGCTCCCCATCCCAAAATGTAGGCTGTTTCAGAGAGAGTGTTTCTACCGTAAAGCCGAAACAGTATTGATTGCAGCTTGCCTAGCTCAGCCAGCCTCGTCGCGCCACGCACTATGTGCTTCTGTTTATACCGCGATAGGTCCTTAGAACGATACCCTCCGCGGTTTTAGTCTGCTCCTAGATCATGAGACGGTGTGGAAATGATTTGACAATTTTTTGGACCCAACTTCCGGTCGAGCTCATCGATTCTCGTCATACAGTAAAAGAGGGTGAAACAAAAAAAAAATGTTCGAAACAACGGTCCGGCAGTTAGCGCTGGTGAAATAGAATTTCATTTGCTGTTACGAATTGAATGAAAACCGTAACGTCAACTACTTCGTTGGTGCAATTGAACGCCCGGTAATTGAATCGCGATGAAATAGTTTTTGCTCGTTGAATATTTGACTGGAAATGAAAAAAGGAACGAAACAAAATAATCAAGCCTATTTATTTTACTTTCAGTTTCGATCGCTCTCGAACCATCACCACCACATGGTAGGCCGCAAGTTTTGCGAACGGGATGCTGATAACTCTTGTATTAGTTACCAAAGTTTGTTCATCTTTGTATCAACGGCTTTCGAAAGTTTCTCGCGAGGCCAAAAGATAAACAATTCTCAATACCTTGAAAGTCTGACAATCTCATACACCATGGGATGTTAATGAAGCGAATTTGATATAACGCGTGTCAGGCGAAAAGTTTTTCCTCATCCCGTTGCAGGGATCGCTGAGTAGAATAACTGTGAAAAAACTAGTCCGTATTATAGAACCCAGCAGTCCTTAGGGACTAATTGGAATTACCATGGCTCAGAATTACCCCAAGGAATCCCGACTCTCGTCTAACACTACTCGACGGAAGGGCCGAATTTCGAATCACAAGACCGTACTAAAGGCAAGTAATGACGTAGCAATGACCTACGAAGGCATTTCTAGGCTGTCATCCCGCCGTCCCATCTGGGTTTCCTAGTTCCATCTCGGAAGATGGGCCCTCCTATCGGTACCTTGGCAGATAATTAGCCAGGCAATCTGACCGGGCGGGGCTTCGGGGCATCACAAACTCCGTGGCTCGACAATCTGGGAATCCCAGTGAACTGGTGGCCACTATCCGCTCCGCAGACTCAATTTGGCACACCTTTAACCACGTGACCCAAGATTGCAGATTTCTACCACAGAATTTCGTTCGTTAAATTTTTGCACCGCATAAAATCAACCTTGACCGAGATCGGCTACGGAATAGGGGAATGTATTTTCCCATGAATTTGGGGAAAAAAGGTCATAAGGTGACCCGTGACGGGTGAGAGAGACTTTCCTCGCGTAATGAGGCAGATCGATTGCCAGTGAAATTACCATGACAATGAATCAGAACGCCCCATCCGAACGCTTCTGGAGTCGGGAAGTATGGAACTATAACACAATTGGTATAGTCACCAGAAATTTGGCAGGAATACGCGAAAACTGTGGACCCCAGGGGCCCGTCGGGGACGGGGGGTACGTGCGTTACACCAGCCCTTATTAGCCGGGAAATGTGATCTATTTTCCCCGTATAGACGTATAAAGAACGGGAGTGCGATATACACGAGCTAGAAGAGGCCGTTATTGCCCAATGGGGACCGTAAGTTAACTTAAGTTGGGTAAGGTTATGCCACCACCATACTCTACGTTATAGTTACCCGATACCCCATGGGACGTTAATACGTCGCTAATATTTCCTCCATTTCGGATATTGCTTTATTATTCCCATCAATAGAAGCCCGCGCTACTGATTGGCGAACGTGGATACAGAGATAAAAATTCGTCTCTACTTTGCGAATCAAAATTTGCATTCCTACTCGATGTGATGCATCAATCCGGTGCGTAATTTTCGTACAGTATCGAGGTACACCCACTCAACTTTCTCAGGTGTAACTTGACACGGTTTTAAATGATTATAATTCACTTGTAGAATAAATTGTGTAAACTAGCTGACAGCTTATATCGAAATGATAATGATTGTCAGGCGGTATAACCATCGTGACAAGTGCGAATATGCCATTAGAGATTCAAGGCTTTTCGCAGATCCACCGCGATGATGACCTCATTGGAGAACGATGACCCGAGCAACTGTGTCAGCCGCAGTTATTGAGTAGTACAGAGGCCGAGCCGCGCGAGCAAGGTGGATGTTGGCATGTTGATACCGCGAGTACATCAACGTACATTTGGACGGTGCCCCCTTCGCCGTGGGTGCCGTGGGTGCCTAGCGTCGTCGGTGACGGGAGTGGCGTCGTCGCGGCCTCCATCCGAAGGTACGTGTCCCATTGTCGGTTTTGGTATTGTGTAGTGGGCTCCCCTACCCACCCGAGTATTGTTCAGCTACCCGCGAGTCGCAGGTCTTCGACGAGGCCTCGATGTGACTCACGGCATCGGCTTCCGCTGGCCGGATTGCACTCCGAATCGAGACGGTTCCGACGCCTTCCTTATAACTTGCTTTGGATTTCCCGAGTGTGTCACACTATGAATATTAATCGGCCCGCGGAAGTTACCTGTCGCTGTTCAGATAACGCTGCATTCTATGATCCGTGCTTGTCTCTGGAAACTGGCCAACTGCGCCTTGTCGGTAAAGCGGAATGGCCAGTTTCAATTTGGGCGTGGGTCGCGGCATTGGGAATAAAATGGTTTTGGAAAATCCATATACCGAGCGAAGAAGTAAGGAATGCGAGGTGTAGCACGGCCTCCAGGGTTGTTCTACCGAACCAGAACACAATGGCGTGTTCTAGGAGAGACGCACCCGGGCGGGAGGAAAGAGGGTAGAGCTTGCGTCGGTCCTTGCCCCGAGTACGTGATCGGGGTGTCAAAGCTTTCATCGAGGCCGAGAACGACCGTCGACCAGTTGGTCGGTTGGTCGGTTTCGGATCCTGGCATAGGACCAGGGCCCGTGTCTCAGGCGGCGAAGGGCAAAGCAACTGAGACAAGGGGAGCATCTCACGTTATGGGACAGAGCCAAGGAAACCCACCAAGGTCCTACGCGATCGATCGACCAGCGGAAAGTGGCGATTTTCGACAAAATTTCCCGCATCACCTATGTTAATGTGTCCTTCGAGGATCGCTCCAGACAATCCCTTAGGCGATATAATTTCCCGCTTAGTCCGGCCCAAAGCCTCGAATGACCTTAGACGTACTTCAAGGTCTAAAATTTTGTCCTTTTCTCAAACCCTTACTATCAGCAACGTGGATGTATTTCATACTGTTCCGGTCTCGTAGTTTTCACGCAGCTAATCCACCCCGTGTATAAGCGGTTTTGAGCAAATTTGATGCTCATCTGTTCACACGTCTGTCATTAGAAACGCCCCTCGTTTGTGTTTGGCGTTGGTGGTTCGGTTTGCATCACATCACAGATAGGATCTAAATAGAGATCAGCGATTCTTTGAGCATATAATTTCGTTTTCGATGCGGGGACAGCTGCAGCCCGATCAAATGACCCAAACTGTAGACTATCACCCCGCCTGGATCGTCGGAACTTTGATCTTAGATAACGAAAAATTTGATTCTCCGTCACTTCGTATATCAGTCTGCACAATTATAGCGTCGTTACATTCGAGTGTTTGTTACAGTCGTGAATACTCTCTCAATAATTTCTCATGCTCACTCGATCGTTTCTCAATGGATCCGTGTGTTCGGTTCGCTGGATACAATGTCGCACCTTTTCGAACCGTGCAGGTCCGCCTAAAGTGACAAATGTCTAAAGCGCCTGAGGCTGACCATCCAGGCTGGTGCCCCCGGCTCTTCGAGGACGCGGGGCAGCTCGTTGCAACGCAGAGCACCAAACGACCCGTTCGTAAGTGCTCCAAGTGCCCCTCAGCAGTTGATGTGCTTAGGCAAATGTGGCACCCGAACAAGGGCACCGAGCGACCAGAGGGGCGTGTGATGTATTTGTAAAAAGGTGTCGGGTTGGAACTAAGGAGGCCTCCGGTCGCTCTGAACCGGTGCCCCGAGGGAATCAGGGTGGGAACAGATAAAAGAGAATTGTATAAAATAGGCTACGCGAGGGGGGTGATGCCCGTGGGGCACAGCAAGAGGTGCGGGAGTTGCCTGCCAACGCCATTTTGGAACGAGCGTCGCTCTGATCTGTCAAATTTCATTTCACGCGTCTACGCGCCACGCCGATGCTTCGACGCCTCCGAGCTTTGACGTCGCGACGCCTCGATGGGGCAGCGGATAAGGATCTACCGACAGTCGGCACCTACCCTCCGCTATATCAGACCAGATTGCGATCTTCGAACTCGTCCGGCTCGGGGTCAGGTACGACCTCTGATCTCCGGGGTCAGCGTTCCCTCCACGGTTCTGCTGCACTGGGGAGAATGAAAACCTGGAAAACAAAAAAAAAAAAAGGGGCAGAGTTTATTATCCAGGGATCACCGTGTCGTATTATCATTCTTGCACGTTTCGATTCGCAGTTGGACATTCTCGCCATGGTGTAAGTGGCGAGGATATAGAAACGGGGGCGCTAGACATAAAATTGAAAAGTTTGACGTGAGAAGGTTTATGGGAGTTTTAAAAGGCAGTAAAGGACGGCGTTATGCCTTCCGCGAGTCGTTATATTTTCTTTCTACTTCGCGCGTTTTCTCTCGGCTTTCACCAGTTCCTATCGCAATCCTCCAGTTCCTGTGCTCTGTACTCCGTCGACTCGTGCGTTTTTGTTTCCTGGATCGTTCCCCGGTACGTTTCTCGCTCCGCCGAGCTCCGGTTCCTCGACTTTTACGATCCTTACCACTCCTTACGTCTGACGGTTCTTGCCGCCGTCGACGAACTGCATATATACTCAAATTCCACCTCGCGGCTACGACGTCTTCCTCTTTGATGGCTGGAAAATCAAGTCCTTACCCGATGCGCGTCAGGAGCATTCCTCCACAGCTTTTCCATATCGTTTCGCATTTCTGGGTTGGCTGAAAGGAAGATCTCCCCGGGTCCAGGCCTGCGAGTAAGGGGTTAGTAATGAAGCGAGTTCGGTAATGAAGCCAACCCCTGGTTGAACAAGTCATCGCCTGCTTCGGATATATTTTATTGCGCCGCTGGTCTGGTTTATTATCACCCACCCCGGACGGGAAGATCAACCCTTCCTCACGCCCTCCGCCTCCCTTCGGACTCCCGGGCACCCTGGGTACCGGGTCGTCGGTAACCACGCGGCGACGCCTTCCCCGCGCGGAGGCAGAACAGTGGCGCTCAACGAGCCGTACCTCCAAGCACGAGTTCACCTTCAAATAAAAGGGTTGCTTCGGAGTTACCCGCGATAAATATTACCCTAATTTCTCTACCCTGCTGCGGAATCCTGAGAGGGGTTTGGAATCGAATTCACGCGGTTCGCCCCCGCGACCCCAAACATTATCTTCTTTCTTCTTTACGATGCTAAGCAACGGCTTTGTTTAAGGACCGGAGAGGACCAATTTCGAGAAGACTAATAAACAGAGACGTGATTCTTAGTACAGGCTTCTTCTTCTTCTTCTTCTACTTTGGAATCCGTCGCAAATTTGCCAATATCTTCGAGCACGGGAGCTTCGGGTTTGAGAACCGATGGCTCCTAACGGGGTAGGATTAAAACTATAATGCACCCTAATCCAGCAATATCTCATCCTGTCTTGCGGGATTCGTCGCTCAGGCGAAACCATCCCCTATTTAGCAGATTTCTCTCAATATATCCGAGTATATCTACGTGTTATAAATTCACACCCGAACCCTTTATACATAACGGTGTATATATTGTGGTCGATTATACGGTAGAGAGTTCTTTGCTCGAATCCTTAGCCCGATCAGATAGTCGAACTTGAGAGAAGTGCTAAAACCCGAAAAACACCGCGTCCAGAAAATGTTGACCCCATCAAATGGAGAATCGCCGACCACGTATATGATCCTTAATGGACCCGTAAAGATCTCGATCTGGAACTCTACCTAAGACTTTGAGCCAACTGGCACCAGGCTCTGAGGATCTAGCTCTCGGCTAATGTCCAACAGGACAAGGCGAAACTAACCAGGTTCGTACAGGATCGGGTAGCAAGTCATTCCCTAAACTACGCCCAGTGCCCCATCTCGCCGAAGATAGAGTCGGGAGTGAGGAGTGAGGAGTTAGGAGTGAGGTTATACCCACTGTGTATCGCTGCGTCTTATAGCCATCGGCATCTGTTCCAGATGGAATTACGAGGCAAGTTCGCCTCTGCTAAGATAACGCTTCGTTCGCGGTTCCCTGGAAGTGACTAGCTCGAGATGTGGGGAGGTGTTGGACGGGAGACGGGAGACGAGAGACGAGAGGGTGTGGGTCGGGAATACTCGGTAGAAAATAGAAGGGGGAGAGTGAAGAGGTGGATGAAGGTAGAGGAAGAGGGCCAGAGAGCCCTGTGTATGATGGGTGAGGTTCTAGACTCCGGCTCCAGTTGCCATCGGGGTGGTTCTTGCAAGCGATATAAGCTCTCTCTTCCCTTCCATCCCCTGCGCTTCCCTGTTCGTCTCTTCACTTCCCTGTCTCTCTCCTTTTGCTCCATACCGCGCCATCAGAACACCACCCCCACTGGAGCACCCACTATCACCCACAGATAGTGGTTCAGTGCTATGGGGTGTCGCGAGCTCATACATATTCAGCAGATGCATCACCCGACCTCGGGTACGTACAGGAAAATTATTGACCACGGTATTCGCTCTCTGACGGTACTTCGATGTGGACGAAAGTCGTCCAGCCGCTGGGTAAACTCAAATTACGGACCAGTTTTCGAGTCCGATTGATGTTTAGGCGTTTTATCAAAACTGAAAGTGGCTTCGGGAATTTGATCCTTTATTCGAATCGCTGCATGTATGTACCTCCCACGTCCACGTGCAATCTACGTACCAGAGAATTTTTACAACGAGGGTTCAAATACCGACACAAGTATTGTTAAAGTATCGTGTTGGAATGCTTCAGAGCCAGGAGTACCTGAATCAAATCAGTTGGAGTTAATTGTGGGCTACTAGAAAGAAGCTGAAGGGAAAAAAATAAAGAAATTACCCCTATCAAGTCAATCTCGAAGATTGTAGGTCCGACAGGGTATTTCTCCTAATGAGGAATTAAGTGGTGCGTCTGGTGCCTCAAACTTAACGACTAGTGGGGTAATTTTTGGAGTTAATTAACGGGATATTATCGCAGACATTCGTATGCAAGTTATTTTTTTAAACGTGTCGCGCGCAACTGTTCCGGTATCTTAAAACCATAATTGGACTACCGCGCGGCAGAGGACCAATACGATAGTATTTACATAATTATCTGACCCGCGGGATGACACGAAATTAATATAAATATGCCGCTGACGACGACGGCTCGGTCAGACGATCGCCAGACTAAGGCCGCTGGCCAGTTATAGCTTGTCCCGCATAACTTAGCATAAATAATAAATAATATTGTGAACACGTGCCAACGCTAACGCACCTCGATACGCGAGTCATTAACGCCCTGAATTCTGATGCTTGACCAGATGCATTCTCCCTGCATTCTCTCTATATCCCACGCCGCGCCTATCGTTCGGTAATTCATTTAAAATTCCCCTAATGGCGACATCAGGAATCATAATCGAGCTGTGATTCACCGTCCAAGGCTTCCACGCTCACACACAACTTCCGGCCCTCTGGTTTCGAGTCGATGTAGCTTCTGCACTGTCCGTGACATTTGGTTACCGAGTCAAGGCTGCTTTGAGGTCAAAATACTCTTTTGAATTGAGATCAGATTCAAATGTATTTAAATGGCGAGAAAAGTAATTTGACTTTCTCGAAGCCTCTTGAATGACCCGCACAATTTGGAATGAATTCTGTCGACGGATCCGCGAGTGCTTTAACAGGTTGGCAGTAGTCTTTGTGCTGCATCAGGACTGGGCCACTGAATGTCCTTCCGAGGCTTAAGAGATGTTAATCTGACGTGGATACTCGGAACGGTTGGGCTGCGTGTCCTGGACCCATCCCGTTCGCCACCCAGTCTGTAGACGGTTCCGAGTCCTAATACCTTTTTATCGCGAATTAAGATGTTGTCAGGGTGTGGTGCGCTCTCGGGAGCAGCGAGGCCGGTAAGGGTGTGCTCACACGGAGAAAAGATCTTTCACCCCGATTGGTAGAACTCGCAATAAATCCGCCAAATTTATCGCTGTCACGCAAAGCGTTTATTCCACTGGTAGAAAATGCGTCTCTTCTTAAAATTGTATCAATGTCGATGAACTTTGAGAACGCGTTCTATTCCTACGATGTGAAGATTCGAGAACGAAAGAAAAATCGGAAAAAAAAAACCGCGACCAATAACTCAGGATCGAATATGGTCCGGCAAATTTGATCGACGGGAGATCGCGGCTCTTGAGCAACTTTTTAAACGTCGAACGATTGCCCCCCGGAGGAGTTGGTCCCGGCGCGGTTTCACCGTCAGCAATCAACGCAGGGCCTGAAGCGGTACGATAAAAACGGGTTTATCAATGCATATTGGCGAACAAGTTGGCCCGCGGAGATCGCGGTTGAAATTACCGAAAAATTATAAAAAGATGGCACGAAAAAAAATATCGGGAGCGAGGAAATCATTGAGAACGTATAGGATGTAGGATGCAGTCGACGCATCCGCTTGAAATATGCCGCCGTAGTCGCGCACGTTGTGAGTTAGTTTAATATGCAAATGGCGGAGATAACCTGAGCGTCCGTGGCCAACGCCGAGTCGTGATTCCACTTCCAGTAGCCGTGTCGCACGGACCCCGATCCAGGTTTCTGGGGAGGGACTGCCCGAGTGAATTGAGAGATAAGACTGGCCCACGCTCGCCCCGTCCTCACCCCGCTGACTGGTCGGGCCCTTAAGGGAATCAGGGACGGACATACGACCACTAATTGTAAATACTCGAGTACTTGATCACGCCAATCCTCTTCCCAGATATTCGCCACTCGATCACCGCGAACGTACAAAACGTTCTGGCGTGGGCGAATTCTCTCCTCCTCTAAAACAGAACCGAGTTTTCTCATTTTCTGAGCGCAAATTTTCTCATCATCGATAAATACATCCCTGAGAGGTTAATCTCGTAATGGTCTCTGAAGATGGTAGCGTGTAACGCCGAGGTGTATCCCATCCCTCTTCGGTTCTCTTTGCTCGCAAAGCGTGATCAACGGTTCGCTAGGTGGTGGCAGGAATCGAGGCTGTGAGGTTCTCTCTCTCCCTCTCTCGCTCTCTCATTCTCGCCAAAGTACCGTGGCCTAGCTCGCGCGTTGTACCGTGGCTTGTACGTGGCAGGGGGGAAGGGGTGAGGCCGAGGGGAGGCCCGGTATAGCTGAGGTAGGTAAGGTAGGTAAGCGCTTCATTAGGCCGCGCGAGCTCCCTAATTACACACGGCCTCATTAGCGGCTTCCACTCTCGCCCCGAACCTCCTCTACCCTCTAAAACCTCTCTACGATGTTCCCGAGCTATTCGCTCCTCGACGCGAACCGGAGAGGAATATACAGGGCGAAGGAGACGCTCGGAACCACAACCGTGTACATTCCTTCCTTCCTTCACCGCCAAGACTACACGGGCAATTCTACTGCAACTACACGCGTCTGGGGCAACGCGACAGAGAACCAAACCGCCAAATGGCGTTGGGACCGACATCCGACCGTCGAAAACTGAATTAATTATTCCACCTAACCGTTACGCGACCGCTAACCTTGAAACGACATTAATTTCTATTGTCGTTAGGATCATCAAACGTCATTCGAGATTTGTTGGGTCTCGACCTCGTGGTATTAGTGCCCCTTGTCACGTCACGAAACGGGTAATATTTTGAGCGTTTTTGAAACAGGGGCTACGTGCGGTTTGGATAGCCACTCTATCGTGGAATGTCGCGGTTATCGTCATGAGCTATCGAAGTCGACGCTGAATTCAAACGCGACGTTTAGCGTTCATAAACATTTCGAAATATTTGATAAGGATCCTCGGCACGTTTTTATTTAATTTTATTTCTGGGACTCTGACGATTGCCCTATCTTCAGAGTGTTTCCGTCGAATCACGAGTCAGCCTCGCTCGAAACTCGCACACCCTAATCGCGAACCTGAAACCAACCTAGACCTCGAGAATTTGGAGAGCGTCGCGGCGTTTATCACGGAGGTTGTGGTAAATCCCGAAATGGTGCGTTGCGACGCTTCTGCTAAGGGCTTTGGAAGGGTGTGCACCGAGCCTAGCGAGGCAATTCGTATCAATTAACCCTCTCAACACCGCCATCTAAATATTAAGCGCAGCAAATACAGTTAGACCCTCGCCCTCTACTAAGTGCGTTAGGACGGTGTTTCTGCCATAGGAACGGCACCGTCGTCCGAGGTACAGAGTTTCGTGGATACGAGGTTCCAGGTCCCGTTACCGCTCGTTGCCCATGCATTTGAAACTGCGAACAACCCCTTTGACCCCTATCCTGAGGTCCCCGGGCAGAGCCAAGCGATTTTTTGGCCCGGAGATGGATATCTTCAGCCGAAAGAAGTGGCAATTATAAAGGACGAAAATAGAACGTTGCGGAATGCAGAATGTCGTGAATGATCGTACGATTAACCGGAAGTCGGTGAGAGGTACGAGCAAAACGCTAGCTAACATATCTCGCGACACTAACACATGCGAGGATAAGGCGACTTACGCACTCACGTATGACGCACCTATCCGTTTAAACTCGTCCGAGACGCGCGGAGCTCGTTGTTCGACGAGTAGGTAAGAGGCGCAGAAGAAAGCCTCCGAGGTACGCAAGAAATCGAATACGTGGAACCGATCGCTTTGTCTTGCAGTAAAGAATCGGCGAGTATCCCAGTTCAGATCAGGACGACCGATCGATGGTTTTGTGTTTATTGCTATTGGTCAAGTCTGCCATTCCAAACTCTTTCTCTCTCTCTCTCTCACTCTCTGTCTCTGTGCAGCTCGAGATCGAACAGCGTTAATCGATCAGCTTTGAGGAACACAATCAAAAGACTTTGGTAATTGGACAAACGATTTTGTTGTGGACTCGATTTATTCGAACGAAAAAAAAACGACGCGACTGTAGCCATTAGGGGTCGATAACAGAGACCTGATTGGATGCGTGTCTCCCCTGGTAAACAAGGGAATCTGTAGAACTGATTAATGTGGTACATTTGAAATCCGTGTGATTCTGTATTGTTGTATAACCTCCTATACTATGTAGGTATCGGTGAACAATGTTTCGCGTTAATGAAATACGGCGTCGATCTTGTTTGATTTGACGAGGCATCGGCGTTCCCGGTGATGGGTGTTGGTGTCGACCACCCTCGAGCTCGGACGGTTTTTGTCCACCATTAATTGGAACCACTGACCACTATAAAACGGGGCGGTCAGCGCGTACGAACGGGGTGGATGAGGTAGACGGGGCAACCACCCACGACCACGAAGAACGAACCTCGGTGAAATAAACCTCCGATGCCGAAGCGGAGGACGACAAAAACTCGTCTCCGAAGAGGCTCGCATCAATCGTTCGCTACGCGTCGGAACCAGTGACTCTCTTCGTTCGTTATCAATCCCCGATCCGCCAATTCCGCAGCTAGTTTTACGCGACGGAACAGTGAGCACCGCTGCGGGGATCAGACGTTGGCATGTACCCGCATCAGCGGACATACGAACAATGAGTGTCACTCGCTTGCGTACCCGGAGGACAAGAGAACTTCGCTCATACCTCCGGCCCGGCGGTCGCAAGACTCTTGCGTCATTAACCGGATGACTTACAGCTGATTCGTCGAAGATAAAATTGTGGGAGAAAACTGTCTGCGGAAAACCTTTGGAAACATCCCTCTAAGGCGTCGCATAATACATATGGCGAAGAGCGCTGAGCTTTAGTGTACTCTAATCTGGATACTACCGCGGGAGAATGTTCTCACCAGCACAAGAGAGAGAGAGTACGGGGTAGCGTATAGGGTGGCTGTCTAAATACACTTTAAAGATTTTAAAAGGTAATGGCGGCGGGCTTTGCCGAGATTTGCATGTCACGGGCGCGCATCATATATCTGGATTTAGCACACACTCCGGTGTTCTTCGTACCGAGGGGGGTCTCCGGGTTCCACGCCCCTAGTTTCTGTGCGTGGTACCGCGCGGGTGCTCGGATCAGCGGAAGATCCTTGCTCGACGACAGCCAAAACCCAGGGTGCAGAGTGCAGAGAGGGCGAGGTACATTAACGCCGTAGGATTACCCAATCAACTCGGATCAGAGATTGAGTCCGTACCGCCGCGGAAATTCTTGCCGATTTCGGGAAGGGTTGTCTGCGCGGACGGGGAGGCAGGTGCCCGCCTTATACCACCTCGGGGTGGTGGGTTGCGGGAGAACCAAGACAATGGGGGCATTGTGGTAGATGCTGCAGTGGGTCGGCAGCGTCGTTTCGGCATATTGACAGACTAATGATCGCGCTGAACAAAGGCTCGACTGTCGCGTGGTCACGTGGTCACGTGATGGACCGTTTCCGCTTAAGCACTGCCAGTCCAGCGCCAACTGTATTCAACCCCGTCGTCCGTACCGACGGAGGCCGTGGAGACTATCCGACGACATCAATCAACCAGAAAGTGCCCACCAGTCAACCGAGTCAACCGGTCAACCAGGTGAAACGAGCAAACGTCGCGTTATTCCAGTCGGAATCCTGTCACTGAATCTTGTAAGAAAAAACAGCCCTTAAAAGTCACTGCTGCAAGCTGGGAGAAAGTGACCCGTTCTGCTCACGAGTATAATATGTAATGTCAAACATCTCGGACCATCGGTAAAACCGGAAAAATTCACCCGAGTGAGTCCGTCGGACTCGTATACCGGATGTTAGAACGGTGTGTCATTCAACGATTGTTAAAAAACATGGTGATAAAAAATAAAAAGAATGTTGTTGGGTAAAAATAATCGATATACACATGCGCAAGCGAGAGGAGTCGACGAGTGACCGCTCGTACTCGTTGTAAGTAAACTGATTCGTAAGCGTGGAGTCCGAGAAACAATGGTCGGCGACACAATGGGGACCAAGTTGCCGGTCTGACCTGTGACCCGCGCGCGCCGCATTGCGCATTCGCTCGATCGTCGTTCGCCGCTCGCCCGTTTCTTCGATTGTGTGCTAATGTTATCCGCTACCGTTTCGGGCCCCACCACCCATTGCCCGCGAAGAACCCGACGGACCCCGGGCGAACACACGTCAAAGCGTTCTTTACGCGTCTGGTGCCGGGAGGCCAGGCCACGTGCAGGCAAAGCCCTGCCCAAACGTATTTCTATCCGCATCCGCAACCGAATCCATTTTTTTTATTCCCTCTCTTCACTTCGATCTTCACTGCGGTGTGCTGAGTCATTTTCGTTACCGAAAACTTTATTCTCGTGTTTCAGGAAGCGATGCGGGACCGAATGACCTCTGATGAATATTGGAGGAATCGCACCTGACCAATGCGTCTAATGGTCGGTACGAGAACAAAGAAGGAAGTTGGCAGTATCTCAGGATGGGATTCGATTAGCGGACTCGTTCCTGTCCCAGAAGTGGATCGGTGGACCATTATCGTAATTGCTAGCGGAAAACTTGACTCTCTCCACTTTCCGAACGGACGCTCAAGTCGGACGGTCGTCTTTGATAATTCCCAACCCGTGCCTCACTCTAGTTCTGTATTCCGTTGTACCTTCCGGTCATAAAGTCACGGTCAGGGTGCTCGATGATCGGCAACAATTCACGGAGAAAGCGGGTTTCTCTATTTCACCTGGAGCATGAGTAAAAGGACGGGGGCGTAGTGGAGTCTGATTGTTTGGTTCATCGTGTTCCACCTCGGGCCAAGGTCAGTGGCACTAGCAAAACGGTTACGGGGGGCGTAGTTCCACGGTGGAGCTTCCGCGGTGGCCTTGCACCCGCAAATTTCAAACTTTCTCCGTTCTGGTAAACGGGATACGCGGGCAGACGAGGGCAGAGCGAAGGTCAGTGTCTGCATAAAAGCACGGGGACATAGGACGCGAAGAGGGGTTCTTGCTATGCGGGCTGCGCAGTGCGACGTACGTGCACTGCCTGACGGCCGACTGTTCAAAGTCTGCACGCTCGCTCTCTGGCTTTCCCCGCTGGTATCTCGCCGCATCTACCGCGTGCGTTTCACGGACGATCCGGTCGGACGAAGGAAGGTCCTGGCGAAGTTGCGGAAGCGTCACGCGGTGACCTGAGAAGGGGGAAAAATTCACTTTCGGAACTATGAGGGATGCTTATCGCGAAGTCTCATGAATAAAATGGCGTTTGAACGTTGAACTCTCTATCTGTGTAACCGGTTCTGAAAAACACCGGATTTCCTTCGCGGCAAAAGGCGATTCGATGTTTTATGAGCTTTTTCTGGTTTACAATGAAGGCGGTTTTAACGCTGAAAGAAAAATGGACTGATGAACGGGAAAGAAGTTAGTTTTTGCTCTTCACGGACTGGAAAAAAGAGTTAGTCGTCTTTCTCGGAATCGATAGATTCTTATCGGAAGTGGGATAAGTTACTGACTCGAGGCTTTCGGAGTAATCGAAGCAATTAGATTTCTTTTATCTTCACTCAATCACGGAGAACAGTGATTTACCGGACTTTTGATCGCTACGTATATAATTCAGAGGATTTGTTTTTCTTCCGTGAAAGCGCGACTGTGTCGCTCTGGAAGCGATAAAGAAAAGCGAGATCATACTAGGCGATTATCCGGCGTTGGGATAATTGAACTGGAATAAAAGCTCACCGTAACGTGCCGCGCCCATTATATTTCAAGTGCGGTAGATCGAGGCTATTAATACCGTACAGTGGTCAGTCGCGGTAGCCAGCCGGCCTCCCAGAGCGTCTCACCAGTTTCTGACTACGGCTCTTTCTCATCCTGAATCCTCTGCGTGTAACGTCGTACGTTAAGTACCTTTAAATCGGTACTTATTATACCCTCGCTCGTAAACTTACCTCCAGGAAACAGAGAACGACAGAAAATCGAAATGTCTGTGAAGGAGAAAAACCACTACCTGACGATTCAACACTTTTGTAATGCATTCGAAACGCTCGCCCTTTCCTCGTTCCACGTAAACGTTACCCACTTCATCAAATTCGCAATAATTTAATGCCTAATAAAATAATAAATACACACTACTTAAAATGATTCTTGATATACTCTGAAAAAATGTTGTTGCTCGTTTACAATTGTATTGTAATGTGCGGTAAAGTCAATTTGCAATTAAATTCTTAATTTTACCGACCTTATATGAAAGAAATACGATATTGCATAATGAATTTATTATATTTGTGAATTATTGTGTTGTAAAAATTAATTTACTGTTCCGTGTATGAATAAAACTTACAATCCACATGGGAAGTTGAGGGTTACAGAAATTTTTCAAAACATGCAATTGAATTTCATGCATAAACGTATGGAATACGAATTAGCGTTAATTCGAAGGACGTTGGGTGATACCAGTAGCAGAAATTGTGTAACCTTGGTGAAAAAAATAAAAAATAAAAATTGCATAATATCGATTTGGTGTAACAGTTGTGGTGTATTGAATGTTGAATAATTTTGTTTCTCACGTTTTCGGATACATATATAAATCCCGTTAGTCAAAAGTCTGTAGTCTCGGAATCCTAACCTCGGTTAGCGGTGTTGTGGGTGAGAGAATCAGCTGACTAGCAAAACTGACCTAATTATTATGCATTTATTCCTGTATTCAAATGCGACGGGCTGCGGGCGGCGCGGGCGGCGCGGGCGGCGCGGGCGGCGCGGGCGGATGGCAGGAGAGCCCGTTGTCTGGGTGACGCGCCGCGCTCCAAGCCGCTACGTGCGGTGTTGTACCCACACCACATCAAACTGTTTCAACTACTACCTGTCCGACGAAATGCATCAGGATAGCGTATCTACCGACCAACTGTTAGTACCTATCATCAACGAACTTTATTTATCAACTAGCATACATTAGTCTGAAGTATTTATCGCTTTCTTCACAGGTTTCAAACGTTTTATTACTCCTATAGTTGCTAAATTATGGTTTTCCTCGTATATTTTATGGTACAATAATGCGCTCGTATAACTATAAATAATAAACTACAACCTGTAATTCTCTTGCGTTATGTAATCGATAACTTCTCTCGATCCATCGGGAGTCTATATGATCGTATTTTAAACATTGTCTGACGTTCGTGCATTCTATCGGCTTCTACTACTTAAGGATCTCGTTTCATTCGCAGTTTATAACGATACGACACGACGTTCTTAAGTCGCTCAATTTAAACTTGACTACAGTCAAAGTTCATTTTCCTAATTAAACAAAGCGCTGAAGCAATTTCCACCATTGTTACCAGACTCGAAGTTCTTCGTTATTGAATTTCAATTAGCAACAGAGCAAGACCTCCGAGCGGGACATAAACTTGAGAAGCAGTCTCGTTTGCGGATGATCGTAAATCGACGTGTATATTTGCTTGCGGAACGCGAGCCGTTTGTTCGTTTGACGAAGCGAAGCGAAGCCTTAGGCGGAGTGAAAGACATAATCGAATCGGGTTCGTCGATATTAGGCGTCTGTGTCCAGGGTTCGGTCGGCGGTTTGGTTCAGTCCACGGCAGATATCGGGGTTCGAGGGCGTCTCGACGCCATGCTGATTTGCATGCGCCGCCATGACGGCCGCCACCGCTTCACCGACCACCGGGGGCGGCTGGAGGGTCGGCGGAGCTTTCGGAGGGAGGCCATCGATCGCTCCCCTCTTCCTACCGAAAGCTTTCGCCTTCCGTCCCACTCGCACCAACGCAGATACGCGCTGCACGCGCCCTCAGACCCTGGCTCCGACCAGCGAGCCAAGAGCCCCGCCGAAACCCAGCCCAACAACCAGCCAACCCCTGTTTCATACATATATATGTTCCGATTCCGAATTCTCCCACAGTTTTACACTTATTTTTTTTTCTCGTTGTAGTCCGTCTAAACGTCGATCTCTTGTTTGGATACCCTCGAATCACTCCGGATCTTCGTAATTGACGCGAAGAATACGCGGAATTACGAAATCTCGCGGATACGGTTACACTGCAGGCTGCTACTTCACACGGAGAGTCGGAGATATAATTTATGCAGTTTGAGGGTTGCGCCGGGGTCTGTTTGTTTTCATTGGGCCACATAGCGTGATACGTTTACGTAATGCGGTACGTCCAACGTACACGTCGTAACGAACCGCATGGAACCTGGTATAACTCATCCGCGTGGCTATTGCGCCCTTCCGTCCTCTCGTCCGGATCTGGAATTCAGCAAAATGTGCCCGAGAAGGCATGCAGAATCGGCGATGAACCGCGACCAATGTCAACGATCCAGGACACGCGGTTATCCTGTACTTTTTTTCGAACCGATAAGGTGGACGAGGAGGGTGGACGCGAGAACACGTGTGTAACGCCTCTGGGAGTCTGCGAATGTTTTAGGGGTTTTTGCAGAGCGTCCGCGATCGCCCCGTACCGGGACTAATCTTCGATACGCGACGATCGGATCCATCAATCTAGATTATAATTAATTGATAGCAGGATCCACCCCCTGCGGTGGGTGGCAGTATCCAGCATTGCAAGCGGGGTTGCTGTATTGCACCCGGGTATTAGGGTGACTGTCGGTCTGTCTGTTGTCGACTCTTTATCGCGCCCCTGGTGAGTCGTCTTATGCATCTTTCATGAGGCGGGTGTTCGAAGGGGTCCGCGGTATCCGTAGTCGGTAACCCGTGGCCCCAGACACCCCGGACGTCATCCGCTACTGTGACTCCGCACAGCAGCCAGGAACATTCGAATAACACCGTATCGAAAAACACCCGGACCCTAGAGAGACTAGGCCACGGATTCTTGTCTCGTTTGGTGAGAGTTTCATACTCGAACTTGAAAATTTGCGAAAGTTTTCAGGGTGTCGCTGATGTTGGGAAATTCCTCCGAGTAAATATCGTGGGCATGATCCCTCTGCACTTTGTATTCATGGCTTTAAAGCACAGGTATAACACCGAGAAGAGCCCGTAGTAGTAAATTTTACGAAGAAAACGTGGCCATGAAAAACCAAGATTCCCATCAATGAGTGGAATATGGAAGATATCGTAAAGATTAAGCCCATGTACTGAAGGAATTGAATAATCTCTGAGGCTTTTTTTAGTGTTGGAAAGTACGGAACGTCGTACCGCAGTGAAAATAGCTTATGAAAAAGTTTATCGTGTTTTTTTAAGGCTCGAGAATGGAAATCCGAGTGCTCATATTCGCGTATGATTTACGAGTAATGAGCCGATCGTGTATAGAAACAAGAAACTCAAACTTGACAGCAAACTTTACCCCCCGACGTCTTCATTACCATTTCAAAGACGTTTAAAGTGTATTAATTAAAGCTCGACGGTGAAAATTCGCGTTTGATTTTGAACCCGCAAACAATTTTAATGAGTTATCGCAGACTTGAGAATTGTCGAGGTATATACACCAAACTTGTCTGGGTTTCTCAAATATGCGATTAAATTATACACAAGTTTCTCGTTCACACGATGGTGCGGGGGGAAAAGCTCGCGAGAGAATGTAAATAACTCCAGTAGAAACATCCAGCACTTGGGATACACGAGTATCTGGCAACGACCTTACGAACTTTGATCCACTTGGCACTAGAATGGATTTATCGAAGTATCCCGATCGCGTTACAATGGCTCCGGCAATAATTGTGCTTCATGCAATTCAAACGGAGTAGGTATGCACTTGTCGCGATGCATCTGTTGCGCTGCTCCGTCCCGGTAACCGCAACGACACCGAATGTCCAGCTGTACAATTTTGCAGGATATACCAGAACACAGGTTGGGGGCCAGCGATGCGTCGGCGGTTCAGCGCGTTTGGTCTGTGGGCTAATAGCATGCAGGCAAGCAGCTCCCGTCGGCGGTCGATAGAAATTACCATTTTTATGGGTCTATCTCGTTTGCGTCGTATACTCACGTGTTCACGTGTTCGCTGGTCGATGTTCACGCACGCGGCCACTTTGCCTACACTCAATTCTCTTCCCATTCTCCACGATCTTCGGAACCCTTTTTATTCTCGAATCGGGGAACAATAAACGAGAGAACATGCGAATCCGTCGTTCAGACGAAACAATCGTTTGGAACGCCAATTACCTGGCTCAAGATCTCATGGAAAATGATACAAACGAATTTGACGGTGTGGAGAGCGAATTCCGTTTCTGCAACTGATGGATACTGATTTTTTTTTTTTTTTTTTTTTTTTGCCATTCGTATCCTTGCTCCGTTAGGCAGTGAAACCGTCACGGGCAGAAGCGGAGGCTGCTGTTTGAGACAAACGAGATGGTGATCTGGTAGTCCCAAGAAATCACCGCCCACTGTACAACACCGGTGAACTCGACCGTTTCAACAGCTCCTGAGATCTCGAGGCTCGGTCCTTTCTTAAGTCGCCCATAAACCTGACAACACTTTGGAGCCTTTTTTTTTTATAATGAGACTCTAACCCATGGAATAAACGGAGATAATAACAACACAAGAAGATACTTAGAAATTTCACAGCTTTCTCTTCGAATTCCTAAAGTGAACAAATTTTCATCCAACTATACATGCTACTTTATATGCATATGAATACATCTGTGGCCACATACGCCGTTGATACCTGCACATATTCATAACGTGGGATATGCGGAATGGCGTACTATCCCGTCTATGTACCGAAGTTTTCTCTGTATAGTTAGGCGACGGAGCGAAGGACGCGTGTGCGGAAGCACACGGCGCGTGTAATGTGCGTGCAGCACGGTCTATGCCCTATATAGGGTGTTTAGTGCGTATAAACGGGGGAACGGCCGGAGGGTCGGCGAGTCGGAGGACCGGAGGGTCTCCAACGCCCGAAGGAGCTGGTGCGGCTGCGCCACCGTCGCCATGGACACCGCGGTGCCTGTACGCCCAGAACACGCTCGCGATCCCCTTTAATCACTCCATCTCGTTCCCATCTCGTTCTGTCACTCGTCCTGCACCCCCGAATACTCGGAGTAAAATGGTCCCAACTCCGCGCTCCAATGATTTCCGAACGTCTCACGGCGGCTGTTTGCACCGTCAACAACGAGGCTCTCTCCAAAGTGCCCAATTGTTTCCGCACTCGATCCTCACCAACCGTTGAATCACAAAATCGAAAAAAATATAATAAAAATGATAAATTTGCAGAATTTCAACGCGTCCTTTGATGACCTCGAGCTTGAGAAAGAAATCTCACTAGTTTGAGAGAGGATCAAAGAAAGCTTTCGGAGGGGCCGCCCTCGGTAAAACAAGGCAACGTTATCAAGACAAACGTCGGTAACTGGTAAATTATTGCTTAACTTTTTGCGGCTGGGTAATATGGTAATTTATACGGTAATCACCAGCCCTTGGACGCGGACAGCGGGACCAGCTATTCGTCACTGACTCGGCCAAGCGCGAGGCACTGCCACGCGGTTAACGCGGGCTTTGGATATATCGCAGGGTGCTTTCACACAGAGAGTATGAAAAACGCGCAAAATCGTTTACCGATATAAATTTTTGTCAGAACGAGACTTCTCGCCACTCGGTGTGAACACACCCTGCGATCTCGGAGGGCCGCAGAGAGGGGCGAAGAGGACAAGATGATGGATAGCTTTTCTCCCCCTCCGAACCCCCCGCTCACCGCCTGTGCGAAGTGAGGGCGTCCCGTAGCTGACGACGATGCTGACGCTAATGAGCAAAATATGAGGCGCCACCCCCAACGTCTCCGTTTCCCTGGCGGCTCTCTCGACCTGTCCTCCTTGTCCTCAGCCTCCTCCACACCCCTTGACTGCACCTCTAGGTATATTGATTGTCGTTGTTTTCCGTGGTGCGACAAAAATACTTGGAATAAAAAATATAAACTTTTGAAACTCGGATCCTGCAGGGATACTCTATATGTAATCCCCACTAAAAATTGCTTTCTTCCAGAGTGAAAATGGTGGTATTGAGACGAGATCGAGTTCAAAATTTTTGGAGACCAGGAAGGACCGAAGATGGAGGAATGTGCATAGCTTGGTTTATCGAAGGTCGACTTTATCGGTTCATCTTGCGTTATGTCTTGTTTACGGGCAAACCCGTCAATGGCCGCTCAACGGTGTATACTGCAACAGTTTAGTGTCGGGCTCATCGCGTGTGCCAAGTTGACAGTCGAGTTGGTTATAGTTGTGACTTTAACTGATAAAGTGTCCTCATATAGAGGGCATTAAAAGATTGACGATTATATTGTATAAGTGGCTGATACCTTAATCGAGTCCATCGCACTTGAGGAATTCAACAGTGAATTTGATTTCTGTTATACGTGCGGTTCTCCGTACCGAAGAAAGTGTCTGTCTGTTGTTTACGACCGTTCACACTCTACGACCACCCTTAACTAGCAGGGCTTTCGAAATCTACATATCTGCATAATCAGTGAAGGACTCGTACCTTGTACCTATACACTGCAGGTTCTCGGAGAATGTCACAAACCCATACCAACCTCGGAACAGTTACAATCCTTTGAATCGATTTCGTCTTGTTTTTCGAAACCAACGAACATCGGTGAATCATTAGAGATAATTAGGCGTTTCCTAAACTGAATGCTTCCCTTGTCTGAAATAGACGTCTCTGACCTTAAAACTAATACCGCAAAGGGAACTCGAATACTCCCTTGAACTGCGCTGACGAGCGTGGATTATCAACACAGCCTCGAAGATTGTTCAGAGTTTCCTCGAACTGCGTAGAACCGCGGGGGTTTGGGGGGACTGAAACAAAACTAATTAATTTGGCAAATCATCGCGTCGCAGTGTAAACAGGGTGGTTCGATCTGTCTTCGCCGCACAAAGGGGGTGTCGAAGCCCGCGCTGGGGTGGTGGGCGAATAGGGGTGAGATAGTCGTGGGGGAGGCGGAGGACAAGGCGTCGAAGAAGGAGAAGGAGAAGGAGGAGAACTGGCACGGGGGTGGTTGAATGCTGGATGCTGGATGCTGGAGGGATATCAAAGGGGAAGATGAGGGATATCAGTCCCTCGAGCAGCCGCAGACTCAACTTCGCGGACCCCATACTTCCGCAGCTCTCAACTGCAGAGTCCTCACTAAAATTTATTACAACCGTACTAAAACGCATTCTACCAGGGTATAGGTTACCGAGTGGAGCTGCTGTTATTCCCCAAAAACCGTCTACTTTCGCCAGAATTTTTTCCGTTTTATTTTTCACAGTCTCCTATGTATCCTCACCGATATCCGAATGCATTCACGAGATTATATTCACCGGAGGAGGTGAGATTTGCTCCTTGGGACGGTCGTAACTCTTCAAAATGTCAATTCGGAGCTCGTACACCTCTGTTGCGTGTGACTTTTGATTTCTGACGGAAGCTTGGGGTCGCGTAACGTCGCTAGGGATTCGTACCTTTTTCCTATGTGCTGCGTTCTTTATCTTATCGCCAGCTAAAAATCGCCCAGGTAGGTCAAGGCGCCCACGCGATCTCGGGTCAGACCCTCCTCCACCTTATTCCATTTCTGATGGCACTTTGTAGCAATCACCTAAGTATATGTATTATGTCCTTCCTCTGTTGATACCAATTAAGGCACGGCGTGATTCTCTTCGCTTCCACTCAGGAATTACGAAAGTGGTTAAAATCGGTCAAGCCCTGATATTTTTTTCATTATTCTGACTGACCATGGGAGATGTCAAGTCGCTGAGTCTCCGAGAATGAAGCCATTGTTGCGATCGATTTTTGATGGCGTCTGTCTATGATTCATTTTTTCGTTTCCTGTCTTTATAGGTATACGCGAGGTGAAAGTATCAAGAAACAATGTCGTGAGCACCCCTACAGCTCGGCCGAGATCTGCGCGGTGCGACGGTGCGGAGGTGCGGGGTAAGAGAAGCATGGGGGCTGCGGGAGTGGAGGGGGGGTGTTCTTTCCCTCCGTGACGGAGGAGTTCGGAGTGCCGTTGAATATGCATGAGACTCGAGGTCCTATCTACCGACCTAAAAACATCGCGCGAACCCCCCGCGAACGCCAGCCACTCGCCAATCAATGTCCTGGACAGCTGAGCCGCAAACGTCACGCGTATTTTAAACCTGATAAAAAAAAAATAAAAAAATAAAAACTTCCCATGTCTGGTTGTAAATAATTGATTTTTTGCAACATTGAGGCTAGACGCGAGCTTCGCAGTTTTCTTTTGCCTATAGCGCGAGGTCAGAGGCGCCTAGGATGATGAACGCTTCTGTTTACCCGTCAGGCACTTTTGACTTTTTGATTTCACGTCGACGTTGATCTTGAATCCGACGTCGTCGCTTAGGTCGGTGGTACGTGGGGTTTCCGACGCACAGTTTAATACATTCAAATGATATTCACACGCGGTAGGAAACAGGGTCGGCGTTGGATCCGCAAAAGTAGGTACCTCGCCGGTTGAAATTGAAAGGAGTTCAATCTAGTCGAGCGATGCGTATCGGAATGCAGTGGGCAGAGAATTCTGTACATACGAGATAATCGCTGAATTTCACACAGTGCAATAATTGCCCTGAACAAAAAACACCTGTTCATGAATTAACTCGAGCTGAATGTATACAGAACACTTTCGATTTTCATAAAACCGCGTGGGAGATATGCTAGGTATTTCAAAAGTAATCTCACATGTAAACGAACCGATTCTTCGCGCTGATCTATCGCCCGATTATGCATGCGTGTTCATTACGCATTTCACATCCATTACACTGCACATAATGATCGCGGGATTTTCACGTTCTGCAGTGCATTCCGGATCCCATGCACACTCAATTCTCTATCCTCTTCCTCAGTGTGGCGATTACTTTTAATCCAGACTACATGGTCAGAAGGAAAACTGTTCCAGAAAGTCCACTAAAACTTTTAACGTGTTCATTTCGACGTTTCAAAATGTATTAGCAGTTGAAAATAACGTTCAAATTACCAATCGAATGGTCAAATGATCAGCAAAAATGTTCAAGCTACTCGGCTATTATACTTTCATTGACTCCTTTCACCTGCCCAACATCTTGATCTGATCCGGTCGTTTATATGACCGCGTGAATGGGTCGTGACAATAATTAATGCAGTGGTTCCGCGTGGTAGTAAAAATATTCTATAGGCACTTCGGGTTGATACCGTCGAGGGGTGTAATCCGTTGGAAAGTGAGATTTTCACGATATTCTTCAATTTGATGGTGGTATACCAGAGCAGTATGAAAACTCAGGGCCGTGTATGTTGGGATGAATGAAACGAGCGACCGATAACGGCAACAAACCGTAAACCGAGCATAAACCAGGAGTTTTGTGGCGCATTTATTATCGAGTCTCTCACTCCAGACGTACGAGTACTGGCTGTTCGCTTAGGTATTCCCATACACAACCACAGGTACCACGAGGAGCCTGTATCTACACAATCATCCTGAACGTCGGAGAAACGAGGCGGTAAAAATAACAATCAAATTGGAAAAGCGTCAAAAACTTTTTTATGTAGCCAAAAAAGAAGTTTGAAAAACTTCTTTTTTTCCACAAAAACCATAACTATTGGTTTCTTCATCGACGATATTGACACAAATTCTGACATAAAATGCAGCCTGCAACGGATCCACTGAATCACAATCTTCGAAATACTCGATTTTCGATGTGTAATGCGAGTGAATAGAGACTCTGATAAGCTATACGTAATTTCTGACATTATCTATGTGAAAAAGACGTCCCAGGGAGGAGCTGGTGCCATCTGACGGTGAGCTTTCGAGTACTGGTAGCCATTTTGTTTCTGGAGGTGGCCAGAAGGTCGCCGTGGTGTCGCGGCACACCCGCGCATGTCCATTGGTCCCTCCCACGGCTTCCTCACCTCACTCTCCTCTCCTCTCCTCTCGTTGACGCTCCGCTGCTCTGCTTGCTTCTCCTCCAGCCCGTCGCATGCCCCGGGCGACTGGCGGTGGGAGGTAAAGTGCCAAGTGCCAAATGCCAACTGCCAACTGCCAAAGTGCCAAGTGCCAAGTTCTGCTCCCCCTACCCCCGCCGATATTCCTCTCCGTGTTCGATCCACCCTCAGGGCCATTATCACTTCGTTCCACCTCCGTCAACATTTTCTTTTCAGTCTGTTGCGCGGAAAGCTCTCCGTTGCAGGGCGAACGATACCGATAACTGCAGTGACGTTATTTTGAAATCCGAACTCGGGGAACCCTTCTTGATGTACGCGTACCGCATCGCGGTCCGGTGATCGGGTACCGCCCCCGGTGACGTGAACCGCCAATCGGTTGGCAGCGTCGCGACGCCCGTTGTCACAGCGTTGTTACAACCACGTATAAATGTACACGATCACCTAGGCGTACCGACACACGGATGTGTTATACCCGGAATCGGGCGGATAGCGAGAACCAAAGCCACGACAAAAATCAATCACTCGTTTTCCACCGACCCCTCGGGCCGCTGCTGGCTATGATACACCCGCCGTCCGCGTCGTGGTATCGCTCGATCGTTTGATTGTGTGTTTACCGAAATAATAACGTATTTTGGCACCAACCGAAGCTCGTATCTGATACGAGATTGGTCTAGTTGGATGGTTCGACAAGCATCCGACGATGTTCTCGGAACCGTAATAACGACGGGTTCTAGTGCAGTAACCTGCGCAGCATTGACCCAGATCGAAGCTCGGTTCTCATGCCGACACGACGGTGTCGCAATACGAGATTCTTCGCAAGGTTCCCATGAGCCGACTGAGAAACTAGTGAAAAAGTTGACAGAGAGACACACGATCATCGAAAAATGATTGTTGGATGCGATAGAGGAACAACTGGCGTGCGTCCTCTTGCGGTGTTTTTAAACCGTGAAAATATCCTTGACGAGACCTCGGGTCCTCGTACCTGCGGGGCGATAGGGATCGCCAACCGATTAATTGGTATGACGCCGGCATACGGTGGCGGTGTGCGATGAGACTCTGGGGCTTCGAGTCTCACGTCCACGTCGTCAGACGTGACAAAAAGCGTAAAACGAGGCGGACAGGGGAGCCGATAAGGCCGGGATCTCTCCTGTTGCCGGAACTACAGTTCCGGGGAGACCGAGAACTGAACCCAGCTGCCGGAAGTTGCCGACGCTGTCTAAGCTCGACCGAACTTTCTCCCGAACCTTTCAGCTTCCATGGTATCTCGCGTATCCCGAGCTTTATCTGAGCATGCGCCCAAACCGAGCGGCTAAAGCTCCGGTGGCAAGGCAGAAATCTCACCATCGATACGCGAGCTTTCTGCAACGGTCAATCGAAATTTAATTCAAACAAGCTCGCAGTTAACATTAACCTACGTCAATTGACCAAACGCGGTCAACGACCGAGTCGAACATGCAGAGAAGGCACATGTGAAAAGTACCAGGCTTATTTTTCCCGACACACAATATCCCTATCCAGTGATCATCTTTCCGTGTATTTATCCGGCAGTAAAGTGCAGCTGCACGGTGTGTCCGGTGCCGAATGCGTCCCTCGCATCTTCTGATCTCTGATTACCGCGCGCGGTCGACGCGAGGTCAGTACTTGGCCCACCTGCGACCGTCTTCACCTGCGCCAAACACGCGTCCAACGCATTTCTCTCTCTCTCTGTCGTTGGGTTACCTTTACGGTCATTAGAATAATCGCGTTCCGTCGATAAAGATTGTAGCTTTTCCAGCAATTCGCACGGCAGCGAAGCTTCTTTGATCGCGGCACGCGGTTTTCTTAACGCGAAGAAAACCGTCTGCGGTTTTAATTGGAACCGTTAGCCTAACGCTCCGGGCCAAAACGACGCCCGCGACTTGTACCGCGGAGCCGGAGGACCGGAGCCAGAGAAGCACACCTTGCGAGGCAGGTGCCTCTCGTCCAGAGGTTCTGAACGTCGGAGTTAAAAAGCCAACGGCGAGGTGCCCTCCGCACCCCGCTTGGCTGGTCTTTGTCCGAGTCGAGGTACCGCATAGCGTAAGGAGACTCCGTCCCGCGGTCTGAACGGTCAGGAGTCCTCCTCGGTACTTAAAAATATGTTAGTGCTCAAGATAAGAACCGTGACCGGTCGCGCGATAGTATCTAAAGAACCCGCCACCGTGCCGAGGTACCGACGTGGCAAAAGCGTCAGTTGTTCGATTCGTCAAGGGACACACGGCGTGACTATAACCATCACGCTCCGCTTGCAGGAAAACCGGTGTATGCACAGCGAGATAAGACGTCGACGAAGACATTTAGGGTGGTTACAGTGACGCTTTTCGGAGGATCGTTTTATAATTAAGGACGTTTTTATGGTACCAGATTTGATATTTTTCGTTGACATCTTGCCGACGAGAAGCGCTTTCTAGGGCGTACCGACAAAGTGATTGATGGTTCTCCCCGTTATCTTTATACTTTCCTTGTTCTTACAGCAATTCATCATCTCCGTCTGTTTTTCACTTACTTTATATGCAACATATTCCATAATTTTTATCCAGTCAGGGCCACGCCACCCTTATAAAACAAGAGACTACCTCTGGGCAACCCCTTGGCCGCCAGACGAGAGTCCCTCCCCTGCCTCCCTCGCAGGGTTTCGCCGAGGCGCCATCCGCGACTTCCGAAACAACTTTGGCGAGAGATAGGCGCGCGTCTGAGTTTTCTTCTCAGCCTCCGGTAAAACTTGCAGTCTATATGCTAAAGTCTTATGAGGATACCGGGATGGTCAGCCTCCGGTCAGTTTGATTTATTAGATCGTAGCTGCGAGGGCACCCTTGCTAAAATTTTTAGAGAAAATATGCTGCCCCCGATATTTCCATAAAGTGAATTATTAGACAGGTCCGATACCATAGGCTCCGATGTATATGCGATTTTTTTTTTTTTTTTTATATTCTCCTTTTTTGTTAACTTTATCTTTAACTTATATTCCATAAAAATATTTATTCCTGATCCTGATCCTGATCCGACAGCTCGAGGAGGGCAAAATGTTTTGCAAAAAAAGCTTCACGGACAGATAAAAGATTCCATCGATGAAAATTTCAGCCCCAATCAAAATTGTGTATCTGAAATTATGTAGAGGAATCTGAAAAATTTCAAGAATTCCGGAACGCATTTTTATCAAGGTTCGTTAGGATAAGTCCCACGGCTAATAGCTAAGCCAGAAATAATGACGCGATATTTTATATAGAATTATTTTCGCACTGCAAATTTTCGCATAAATCATCCAGATCGTTCAACCGCTGTAATGTGATACATTAAACTCAACTGCATTGCAGCACTTCATAAAAAAAAGTTCCGAACTGTCCCTACATTCTGTCACTGCTTCTTGTTCTCTTTACCACTTTTCATTCGAATTGTGATTTCGAGATTTCCCATGGTTTTCGTTTCAATTGAACAAGAATCCGAGGTAATGCAACGGATTGATAATTACACTCTGTGTATCGTTGGTTATTATCATTTATCACAAATAAGAATCTAATTACTTCAAGCTACTCCACTTGACGAGCATGAAACAAATGAAAAGAAAAACTGCAACGGAAGTTCCTAATTGCAAATCATTATGCTATGTGTCCATGAACGAAATTGGACATCGATTCAAACAATTAGCAATTGATCGGAAGATATCGACATCACTTATATTGACAAAGGTGAGAGGTTCGAGCCATTCGTTGTGCGGTTCGATCCTGGTATCCTTGGTTCGGCGATATTTCCCTGGTGAAGGCGAATAAGATCCAGGTCGCGACCGTCGAGTGAGAATTTTTCCGTTGAAAGAGGGCCGCTCGAGTGGGGCTTGGGCATAAAATAAGTCGTACTAAGTAAATCCCAGGCTACGGTGAGATGACGCGGCACCGAGTCTACGGGCCAGGGGCGGGCGGTTAGGGGCGACGCTTTCAGGACTCGAGAGTCGCGCGGAATCTGCATTTTAGCCGGCCTTCCTCGATCCAGGCCTTCCTTCCACCCCCCGCAGAGCCAAAGAGCTTTCGAGAGTCGCGCAAACACTCGGGGAGATCTTCTATCCTCTTCGGATTCTGCAGATCCTTCGCGGCACCCACGTGTCACACGCCTTTGCTTTCGCTCTAGTATATTTCAGTATTTACCTTCGAAGAGTGCGCAAAGCCACTCGTTTTATTCCCCGCGAAGAGCGATTCGCAGACAGCGTTTCCAGAATATCCGCATCTTTGCATATTCCGGACCCCAACCTGACCCAATACAGAATTTTGTAACCTATAGAGAAATGAAATTCGAGATTAACGAGGAGTCGCCCGCCGCCTGAAGAGTAGCGGCGTCATCCCCTCGGAGGCGTCGACGGTCCTCATCCTCTTTTCCCCGACGCGGTAGGAGCGCTGAGCCCCTAAACCAAAGCAAACTCCGAGCCCTCTCCCTCCTCGGTGAAAAATTGTTTTCGCCTCGGCAAACGCGCGGACGAGCGTCGAGCGACGAACGGAGGGCCGACGGAGGTACGTCAGAGGCGACGGGTAATTAATCCGCGGTTTTTCCTCGTCTAATTAGTTGGATTTATTCCGTTCTGCCCCCTTACCTCTTCTCGAACAGGTTCGTTCGCTTGCTCAGTCGCTCGTCGCTCGTCGCCCTCGTTCTGTGTAGCCAAAGTCGAGCTTTATATATGGAAATGTATGCGCAAAGACGAACGCATTTTTACCAAACCACGCTGACTCTCCCGACCGAAGCTTCCGGGATTTTCGGTTCCGAAACGCTACGCTAATACTACCCCTACAATCCATCCCCAATTCTTTCCCGTTTCAAACGGAATCATGTGCAGTGTCGTCAAAGCGATGTCTTGGGTATCATTCTTGCGCTCGTCACTTGATGAAAGACGAGAAGGTGCAGAACGAGGATGCTGAAGAAATAAATCCGAGCCCTCTCCCTTCGATTGAAAATATTACTCATTTCAGTTTCAGAAACGCTTATGCACTTTCAACTTTCTTTCCGCACCCCCACCGTCTTTGAGATATGAGCTAATCATTGCTTGAGGGTGGAAAATTCACCATAGCTCGACATTTTTTTTCCACGTTTGTGTTTTGTATTGACTACAATCGATGGATGACAGATTAATACAACTTCAGACTGTTACATGAAAACACCCAATGAACTCAGTAATAATGATTTGCGAGTGAAAATTGATGGTACCCTATCTTGAACACATGGCCTTTATGATCCGGTCTTCTGATTTTCTGATCCACTCCGTTCTGGTCTTCCATACTTGTTGGTCAAGTCGAGGAAAGCTTGCACTGATCTGTTACCGAGAAGTTATTCAGGAAATTCTAGCATCAGTTATCGTGCCTTCACAGTTTGGAACGAATGAAGGTGTGTTGCATAGCGTTTAACCAAGCTGCGATACTCTGCGATAGCGGCGGTGACCGCGTGTAATTAGCAACAAGGAAATGTAAGCTGGGCAATAAACGTGGCAGAAGCGACGTACTAATAATACGACGGTAGCAATTCACAGTAGGTATTCGCGGCTGAAAACCGTAGCAGCTAGAATCGACTAATTGGTCTTCGGCATAATAGCGGTTTGCGGGAATCTCCATCAGAGCGTTGAGACTAAAAAATGGTCGACTTGTCCGGACCAGGACCTCGGCCATCGCGTCCTTGGACGAATAGCCAACACCAACCCCGCTAATTTCTACCAGCAGCTATCGCAACCCCGTGACTTCCGGTGTCGTTAGCATTAAATTGAAACGACGGATGCGTTACTGCAGATTCGTTATCTCCAGCTCGTGGTTAATTCTGCACTATACCGCCGCGTTCAGAGTCGAAGGGATCACCTGCTGTAACCGCGTCTTCGGTGACTCTATTAACGTATTTTTTTGTCTTTCTCAAATTGAATTCGTGCTCCGGTTATATAATCCTTGCGGAGGTAATAATCGTCCATAATTTTTATTCCGATAAATAAATTGGTATTCAAAAGCTGACATTTCGGTGAGGATAGAGAGTAGCCGGTGCGTGTACCCAGTTGCGGGCTGTTACATTTCCCGGTGGAGTTGTTAGCGTTTCATCATTTCAACTGAGCCGCGCGGGCATTAAGCGCAATATACGAAAAGTCTGTGCGCTCTGCGTTATAACCGCACGGTACAGGGTAACCACGCACCACGTAGACCTTGCTCGAGGTGTGTGCAGCCGTGTGTTCGGTCGTAGGAACGCGATACAGCCGCGATGGTAGTGGGTGGGAAGGCTGCGTGACGGGGCAATTGCGAACCGTGACTAAAATATTTAAAAATATGTATCTTTCTGACCGGACTACCGTCCACCCGTGGTTACAGACCTGGTTCCAGGGCGAGTTCTACTTCCACTTCGAGTTCCACTGTACACAGCCTGACGCGGTCCCGAGCCACAAAGCTATATATTTTATTCCTCGTTTCCTTCCTGCGGCAACCAGCCCGGTTTTATTCGTCAACCTGTAACTAGAACGGAGCATTTTCTTTTCTTTTCACTAAGTTTCGTTAATTTCATGTAATGCATTGAGAAAAACCGTTGGATCATACGATACCGAACGATGTCGATTATCCATCCGGGTGTCCATTCCGCGATCGGGAGATAGTCCGCACAACAAGGTATGGCAGGTTGCAATACCCGTTAAAGAGTGTGACCATATGACCGGTAACCGTAACCCCATATATCGTGGTGCATTTTAACCCGACTACGTTACGCCGGCGTCATTAACATTAGCATTTGTCATTAGCATAAGCGGTGGGCCCACAGAAACCAACTGAAACCTAACAGAACAGGGACGGCGATAATCTATGCCCCTTTCTTGCGTAGATAGTCGGTCATATGTGTGGGTCACAATATCGTTGCACGTTTACAAGTATTCACGAATGTGCCGGTACACCGGTGCATGCAGGGCGTCGTATACTCGGGTTGATGCATATTCATGATTTTTTCATCGGCCAGTACCGCGGGAAAAGGAAGTACGCACGTCTGTTTGTTGTGGGACCCTATCCTCTAACCCGTCAGGCCCACGAGAACCGATACGAGTTCGCAGTTGCCCGCAGCCCCTAGCGAACTCTGACAACCGACTTGTACCGGCGAAATCGCCTTCTCTCGTAAGGTCGTCGATCAAACAGCGATTATCGCATGTCGTGTCATGTAACATACAGGGACATAAAATACTTCTTTTTATGGTGCTCGCGTATCGTGGAATTAGCGAAACACTGCAGGCCTGTTTATGAGTGGAGTGAATCGTTCCACCCTCATTTTTTAGGTCTTGAGAACAAGAGCGGGGTGCCGAATAAAAATATTCATTTCATTGGGAGAGCGAAGCGAACGGGGAGACAACTTACATTTTTATGGGGCTTAATTGCGAAGCAAGCCAGACTCAGACCCGGGCCAAGACCGGGACTCCTATTTCCCGTTTCGCCGTAGGACGTACCTACTTTCCGCATTAATTTAATTGTTTCGTTGAGCCGCGTGAATTGCCGTTCGTTCAAAATCCTCCGAAATGGCGTTAGTATCTCGTTCGTGGTAGTAAAAAAATTAAGGCAACGACTGTACCGTAGGCGGTACCACGAATAAGCTCGAAAATTTGTTTAATCTGATTAAGAAGACGAGCCGGAATAAGGAATCGTAAAATTCTTGTCGACATCGCCACAATTCAACTCCCATGTCTAATCCTCGAACATTTCCTCAACCAAGGTTTCTCTTGCTCTTCACAGTGGATTATACCAAATTACCGATCACACCAATCGAGAATCTACGCCAGAATTCGACAACAACACCAAAACAAGTCCAAATTAACCCCATCTGGCGGCGGGAAAAAAAGGAAAAGGGGGAGGGACCGGAAGTTGAGGAACAGGACGATCTCCGGTTAGGACAAGTGGGCAGCAGTTAGCGCCAAAATAAAATAAGGATCAAGTTAAATAAAAGGCAGGAAAAATAAGTCGACTCTTATCTCCGAGCGGGTCGCCCCTCGGGCATGCATATTCAGGAGTCACTCCGTCTCATCCCTTAGCCACCCTTGAGGGTCCCCCTCGGTCTGAGACACCGCCTGTTTCTTCCTAAGGAGTCTCCTCTATACTTACACCCGCTAATTTCCAGGCTTCCTTATTCTTTAATTGCGTTCAAGCGATAATAAGACCCACCGACCGTACAGCGCGCCTAACTGGATACCGGAGAAGGCGAAGCCAGCGCTCAGACGGACTGCGAGTCCTCAGCCGTAACGAGCTGACACCCATTCCTACACCCACCGACATCCTGATAATCTTTACTCCCTACTACGTGAGGATAGGAGGCTAGAAAACCGGCGGAAAAATCGCGAGAACTGCTTCCGGCCAGTTTCTACGAATTTCAAAACTATCTCAACCCTGAAGCCATCCTGAGGCTTCTTTGTTTTACATTCTAGCTGCGTGTATGAATAAGGTCACCAATACCGGTGCAACCGTGAGTCTAGCTAGGCCATTATTCGGAACGATCGATTAGGGTCGAATGCTTGATCAGAATGTTCGATATTCGCGGAATTGACTGATTAAGGGATCGGGGAAGTCTGAAACAAAATGTGATTTTTTAGGAATGGACTCGCACCAGATGGACGAGCTATGGGCGCGGCGTTCGACACATTCCTCGGTCAAGTCCGATGACATTGTTCCACAGCGTCACACCTTGCTCACGTGGGCCATAGGCTCCGAGGACGTGACTCGCGGAGAATACTGTCTGAGGTTTTTTTTTCTTATTGCCCAATCTTTTTGGGTGGCGACTGATAAAGATTCAAACCGCGTAGAGTCAAGTGTGCGAAAATTCTGCAGCGACGTTGCGAATGATATGGTTGAAGTCGTGGAGAAATTCTCTATGGCGTGCTCATGGAGGAGTCTGTGGGACCTAGACGTGTAGGATGGTAACGGACGCAGAAGCCCACCTGCCGCTCATTAGAAACCTTATCGCTAATTAATCCGTAAAGCCGTAACTTCACGGTCCCGTGTCCTAGGATCCCTTTTACTTTTGAGTATTACGCGCTGACGAAACCATAACGAAACCCTAAACCCCCTGAGAAGGAAGTGAGCAAAGCTGACAAAGTTAATAACCGGGTTTTTAAATCCTCAGGCCCGGGTCGGGCGTCGGGCGGCAAGAGAAGAGAAGAGTTTTAGTATCGCTGCTCGATTCATTGATTCGAATCGATTACCTCCGTGGGTGGAGCTACGGCCATTAATTTACCCCGAATAAAATGATACTTTGAAACCTAGGGCCGAGATTAAGCCACGGATGTTTTTTTACTCCTTTCACTAATTACAACGTTAACTCGGTCTTCGAAGCATCCAGAACAGGCTGCTTTGCATTTTCGGTAGTATTTCGACCGCTCGTTTGACACCAAAGTCCCAGTTCGACCACGTGTAATTATTCCAGCCTCATGGAACTAATTATTGAAGGTAGAAGTGTAGAAAATTAATTTCAAACGGGGAAAGCTATCACGAAATTCTCGGAAATTTCAGGCTCTTTCTGATATTCGAAGTGGACAGAAAATTAGTTTCCTTCGTGTCACAGATCGGTATCGGAAACACGAGAATACATTATCAAGAAGTGTCGCATAATTTAATAAATTTTTTCGGGTCATTGCACAGGCTCATACCCGGTTTGATATTCACCGCCATCGATACAACGTGCATAAATTTCTTGCTAAACCGTTGCAAGATAAGTCCCGACCCGGAGATTTGATCGGTCCACGAAGAACAGCATCGGTCGGTCGGCGCGTGCCCCGCGTCTATGTGAGACTGTGTCGAACTCGCCTAATGGAGTAATGGCTAATTTCATTCATTTGGTTTCGGTGAATGGTGGTAGTGGTGAACGGAGAGGTAAAAGGAGGAAGGATTCATGTTTATTAATGGTTCTAGCGAGAGAATCGATTCGCTGTTTCACTCTCGCTTTTTCAGATAATGAAACTGATCTAGGACAATTGATCTATGCGCCGTTTAAATTTAAATACTAGCACCATAACGCTCGTTGTTACGTATATGCATCCGACCCACCGGGTCAAATCTGTGTGCGTCTTATAATGAACGAGCACCGACGTATATAAGCAGAGATTGGTATTGTGTACATAAACACGTGTTGGGATACATGATCCCCATTGGCCGTGCGAATGCCCGCGAGTGTCTACCGGGCATACGCAAAGAGCTGGGGCAACTTGTTAATTATTAATCAGCATGTTTAATTCATATTGCGCGCGAGCAAACGTTTGTTTGTTTCCTTGATGCGCTTCTCTAAGGTCCTGTACTTAACTCGTTCGGCGTGGTTAACGAATGGTACTTAAGTATGCTCAAGTATGCTCTCGCAACTCATGCACTCAAAGCCTGTACCCGAAGTAGATACCAACTATCTCGGTATGTATATTCACCACGTGTGTGCAGCGTGCAGCACAAGGTCGCTACTCACCTATGACGCATATCATTTACGTATCTTCCACTGTCTCTGAAACGCATTAATTAACCGACTACTCGCTCCCACGCGTACCTCCAGCCCGGATCTTCTTGGTACACCTGTTTCGCATTCACACAACATTCGCTCTAACCGATCTTTCAATCAATTATACACACTTTGCAGAATATCTGTTCGGCTTGATGCCTGCATCCAGCTCGATGCGGTGCATGCAGTTTTATGTATCGCGGGGGTGGATCCGCGCACTGCTCAACTCTGGGGTGTTTATGGGTTTATTATACGATGAGTCGACCGGGTATCTCGCCGGTGTATACATTGGTATATACGGACAGAATACACGGATGCTTCCATATCCATACCGAAATCTATCTTGGTATGTGGACTTTTATAAGCTGTGTGTGCCGAGATCCTTTTTCCGCGTGTATGTACGCCGTGGTCGTCGCGGTTGGCGAGGGCCCGTGCGGCCATAACGTATACCTCCGTTGGCTATAAAAAATATCCACGAAGTGAAAATAAATCTAGCCTAACCCCGCAACTCGAGTAATAGAAACGAATGGCTCGAGAGGAGAGAATGTGGTATTTTTTAAACGGTAAATTTTTGTCATTACTGTGTCTGATATACCGTGTGGCGATTAGTCGATTCTCGATTTTCATTTTCTTTATTAGTTCTTGAGGTATAATCGCGGTGTGAGGCAAAGGGACGGGGAATCGAATAAAATACAGTTTCCCACAGAGTAGGTATTCTCTAACCTTCTCTTTGCGGTCTCCCTTGCCAAAGAAACCAAAGGAAAAGAAAATGTTATCGAAGGTTTACCAGAGCGAGAGGCGCGGCTTGGTATAGCCGGGTTGAGTTCATTGCAGGAGTCATCAGTATCCATAAGTGATGAGTTACTCCCTCCTCCTTATTCCTCCCTCTGCCCTCCTCGCCGGGGGTTGGCGAGCTGAGGGCTGGCTGGCACCTGGTTCGGTTGTTCGAAGCCACCCACACCCTGGCCTCTGCTAGGAAAGGGGTTCATTTTCTTAGGTCAACGTATAATGAGGACTCCGCGCGACGAGAGAATGCGGATAGCCGCCCTAGACCAATCCCTGTCCTCCTTCGGAACCCCGGGTCATTGGGGTGAGCCAACCACGAAGGAGTCCCGCTTCTGCACCCCAGCTGTTCCAACTCAGCGTTACGAAACCCGCGATATTGTTTCGGACGTGCAAGACGCATGTATCGAAAATTTTCCACTGTGCAAGAGACAACAAGGGGATCCGAAATCTCTCGAACGTGGAGCGAGCGGTTGGATGTGGCCGTCTTTTAGCAGAGTCCGAAGGCAACGGGGCGCGATGGAAAAATTGCCCCGATGTAAAAACATGAGGATCGGTTCGGTCGTCCACACTCAATAAAACCGCGCCACCCCCTGCCGTCGAAGGCACACCGATACTTGGACGGTCGTCTTCACGGACGTACGGCACACTTGAGGGAGAACCGAAGCGAACGGTGGTCAGCTATCAAAACTACCCCGGTTCGCCCCGACTCCTCTGACCAATAATAAAAAAATATACGATCTTGGATGCTCGCGGGTAGCGCAGAACCCCGTTTGCCGATCCGCAGACAGGGAACCGAATTATACGTCGGGGCCGGCTCTAAGTGATCGCATTTCCACATAGACGAGCTGCTTCGATATGATATGAAAGAGTGGCCGACTATATTCCGAAAGTAGGAGTGGGCGAAATTGGAACCCAGGAGGTGGAGGTTTTACTCCGTTACTCGGACTTTCGAGCAGATATTTTCACGTAGACATTTATGTGCAGAGCAGCCAGCAGATTCAGGCGTTCAGTTTGTTGCGGGTAAAAATTGTTTCGAATCATCGCACGGGTACTTATACGAGAGGTAAGTAATAACGGTTAGAAATCCGCTTCACATTTCTCTCCGTTATAGTACCCGTAGTGAAGAAGTGCCTTTGGGGTATCGTCTCAAAGAAATACGATCCATTCGTCATAATATAAAAATGCTCCTGACACCCGTTATCTGGGACCATTTCCTGCAGGCAGGGCTGCTCTCACTTGTCACTATACCGGATGTAATGATCATTACCGGGTTTCAGCCCCCCGCGTTCTCCAAGAGCAACGTTTCACGGTATCGTCCTCGACGTAAGCGAAAGAAGAGCGGAAGATGATGTAGACCTCCGGATTCCCACCCCAAGGAATAAATATATCTCGGTGGGTGGGGGTAGGAGGACAAGATGGCCGCTGGTAGGACCTCCCGCGATGGTTGGGTTTACGTGTCGTAATAAATGGTAATTTAAAACAGCGAGAACTAACAATTTCTTTCTTTATTTCTTCCCCTGTGTTCTATGGTGCTCTCAACGAGCGAGAGCTCGCGGAGCTTGTACCACCACCGCAGAGCGGATGGATCCTTTCCCAGCCTCAGGATCTTTACTGCCGAGTTCTGAGGTGGGAAGGTACGATGGGAACATGTACAGGGTGGCTGAAAGTCGGTCCGCGCCGCGAGGTTATGTTAGGCTAGATATAGCGGTAGCGCTGCTACGTAATATAAAGAGATATGTGCCTCGGAATAGCATTACCATTAGGAGATATAGTTTAGCGGAGGCCGGGATGAAATGAGATACTGCGACTGAATCATGCATGAGGAAAGGTGCGATTCGCTATCTCATACCATTCCTGAAAAATCCCCCCTCTCACCTCCGCTCGTTTCTTACCCCTTGTTCGGAAGAGAAAAGTGAATATGCTACAATATTCAAATGTTGAACGGGCGAGAGTGACACTTTATTAAACGCGTTATTTGCGTCATTTTTCTCTATTTCCCAACCCTTATTTCCAAGGGCCCCTCCACACCAAGGTTCAACGCGAATAATAATATGCGTACGAACGTAATAACCCGGGTCGTTTGCCGGATGATGATACCGCGTTGTTATCATCGTTATATGCCAGCTTCTCTTTTTCTGTTTCTTCTAGTGTTTTGATTAAGTGACGGTGAAGTCCTGGAGAAAACGGGTCCTGGCCATAACTCGTCTAGGATAATATAGCGTCGCGTGTTCGGTGACAACCGTTTTTTTTTTTTTTTTTTTTTTTTGGAAAAGCGTGTGGTCCAGCTGAGACACGGTGTGGTACAGGCATTATGCTAATTTGCCTTTTAATCTCGCGGCGAAGCTGCGGTAGGGGCGGCTTTTTGCGGCAGAGATTCGTGTCTCCTCGCCTCCTCGGTCCTCTGGAGGGCTTTGGCGAACGCATGGCGGCAAGCAGACTGGACCGAAAAGACACGTGATGGAAAAAGTTTAACATCCCTGCAGAGCGGAGCGAACGTCGTCAGACGTCAGAGAAGGAGTTACGCCTGAAAAAGTAGCTGAAGAATTTTTACCACTGGTTTATTTCTTGCCGAAGATCTTCTCTGTGCGGTAATGAAGATCTCGAGGAATGAATATCATACCAGTCACGTATACACGTACGTTGAGAATCAGTTAATTTGAGGAATCGTGGAATCTTGACCTGTTGATATCCGGGACGCAGAGGCAAACAAAGCTTTTCTCAACTTTGCAGTGTAAGAAAACTCTCGGTTCAAGAAATCTGAAATTGGGGAGGGTGGAGCTTATGCATTTATGCATCTTTTGCGGCTCGCGGCTCTCTCGTCCACAGTGTAAGACGTCTTCTCCTTGCAGGCCGAAAGAGGATTCTGCAGTTGGCAGCAAATTGCGGTCTTCTCCAGAAGAAAACCGTGCAAGGAGGATTCGAGGAACCTAAAACTTACTTAGAAAAAAAATGGCGATTGCGGAACGGAATTCGTGACAAGCATGGTTCCAAAAACCCGACTTGTACCGAGAAGAGAAGTTTCTATGGCCGATTGGCGAACCGTCGACCCGGTCTCGGCGACTTCCGGTCTTTCCGTGGCCGCAGCGCCTCGTGCGGGGCTCGTACTAGTCCTTTCCAGTTGCGGAGTTGAACTGCTTTAAATTATATGAAACATACATGAGGTTGGCGCTGCGAGTCGCGGCGTGGTTCGTCCTGGGATCGGTCGTGGTTCTGGGCGAGCTCTTGGTACCGCGTACCGCGTACCGGAGTCCCGGAGTCCCGGAGCGAACTGGCTCGTCGTCGCGGAGGGTGGAAGGGCGCCGGCCCCGCCTATCGCAGCGCCGTGGCGCGCCGGTGAATACATTTAGCCTGGTTAGTTTACAAATGAATACAGCGATTGAAGCAACTTATAATATCAATGTACTTTGGCGTCTCCCTCGCACGCGGCCTCTGCGCCCCTGCGGCGACGCCGGGCGTCTCGCTCTTCCTCCTTTGCCCGCTCCCCGCGCTCGTCATCGCGCTCTCTTCCACCCACTCGCAGGCCCCATACAGAATGGCCATATTAACTTGATAATTAGCTCGGCTATACGACTTGCAGATGAGGAAAGAGACGCAAGTCCTGGGACGGACGCCGGCTACCCCTACCAGGGTGGGTGCCAGGCGGCAGGCAGCCAGGCAGTGTTCCTTGCTCTGCTATCCTATGCTATGCTCGGCTCGGCTCAGCGCGCTCCGATGGATATAGGACCCTTAGTTCGTATTCCTCTCCCTGTCTGCCAGGAAGCCCGTTCCTCTGGTGCGGTGATGCCGTGGTGGTTCCCCATTTCGCGTTCGCTCGAGGTGACTTACATATAAAATTCCTACACCATCCTCGACGGTGGTGCATTCTTGTCGAGACAGTGGCGCGGTGAAGACGCGGCTCTTCAGGGGTACTTTTTCCGACTCGCCGAGCCCCCGTACACACGAAAGGACGGAAGTCGAAGCCACCACGTGGCTGTACAAACGCACGTGGTACCACCGACCTTGGGTGAACGGACCTCTGGTGAACGCCGCGGTAACGAACCAGCCTCGGCCAAGATGGACTCGAACCAGGGGAGAAAGGACAGACTACCTGCTGCTATGATCGTGTGAACATGATTTGGAAGGTTTTTAACGAAGAATCCCATCCTGTTCAATTCAAGAAATATGCGCGCACCACGTGGTCAGCTGTTTCAAAGATGGCGTTGTATCCGCGGAGCACACGTGGTTAGCCTGCGAGATGACAAAGAAGACCAGACGTGAGATTGTCGGTTCAGAGTTGGATCAGCGCAGCTTTGGACAGTGTGGAAGAAGAGTGACCGAACCGATTTCACCTGGAATCAGAGTGGCGCCTAGAGGTCACATGATGGCCGGCGTTGTAGACGATGGGAAGAAAACCGGTGGCAGGTACGGAGCCATGGGTGAACAACGAGTCGAAGGTATAACTATACCACGGTCTGCGTACGCCATCATGTCCTCAAAGAGATTGTGAAGGCCTTCGGACAGCGCGTTCAGGAATACAAAGTATACTGGACTACGGTGTAGGCGCATTCCGAGAGATGACTGGCATTGAAATCTGTCCTCAAGCCGCACCCGCTCGCCTCTCTGCGCCGTATGACCGGAATACAGAAGATGGCGGCCATATTAGGTCCCCTCTTCGCGCTTCACCTACGTGTGTTTGTGTCGTGACGACTGTTCTCCATTGTGATACACCCACGATACAACAGACCCAAGGGATGTTGAGAACTTCTTGGTACCGAGATTTCAGTGTTCGAAGATACGATTGATCCAGCACCGACGGGCGACGGCAGGAGAACCGAAGATCGGAGATGACGGTGATTTGATTATTCTCGTCTTTTCGAATGTGTGTATGTGTGTTGATGTCCGCTTGGAGAATCATTTCTTAACAGAAAACCAAAGTCTGCATATCAAACGATGAATTGTTTTTCATAAAAAATAACATTTCTGGACATGCAGGCAAACACCTGCTTCGAGGTATAGGTGGGTGACGGAACCCGGAGACAGGGTCTCAGGGGGAATAAGAATAATGTATGCACCCCCGACGTGTATCAAGCGAAAGGCCACCTGAACCTGCAGGCGTCAGCGTCATTTGGGCCGGCTGCGGTCTCTGTGAGTTTGTTACACGCCACTCTAATGACCGATTAATTCAATTCTACTGTTGAGCGGAAATATCGGTGTCGTTTCCTCGTCAGTTCGGCGTCTAGGCGATGGGTTTATCAATAATAAAGGTATGATCTTAGTGCAGCGTGAGATTCAGAGACAGCTGGAGACTTTTGAACCCTCGTGGTGCGCATCGTCGTCTTGAAAACGGTATTCTGACCGCGAGGAATGAAATGTTAGGATGCAGTCTTTTGATGCACGACTATCGCCGGGTGGAATTACAGCTAGTATACAATACCGTGGAACGAAGGGAAATTCCTCGCAGAGCTCCGAGGTACATTGTACGTTGTGTACCTAGCGCTGAAGATAAGTCAGGCTTAAAACGTAGTTATTACAGTCCGGCGTGATTATTTTCATTACGGGACGTACGATTGCTATCTGACACTTCCCACTGTGGAATAAGTATAACCGTGTCTTGGATTTCATGTTTTTTTCTTAATGATTTCAGCAATTAGCTACGCTGCCTGCCTCGCGCCCCACCTAAGATTTCAAACACGGACTCCATTTTTCCTCACCTCGTTTAATATTTCATCAAAGCCTCTCACTCGCGACTTTTCTCAATAATTCTCACTTTTCTCAACGATTTCGCGAAATTTGTACGTGTGTACGTCACCGCTGCAACTGACTCCGAAAACCAACTTCTTCAGTTGGCGAGACCGAATCGAAACCAGAAACAGGACAGAGACGTATTGTTATGTTAACGCCTTCGGCGTAACAATTGGAACGGACACAATGGCTGGTTCACCTCACCACGATCCACGGGGTTACGGGGGACGGAAGAGAAACGCGTGAGTCTAGAGAGGGTTGAGGGTTACCGAGAAGAACGGGACCCGCGGAGCCATTGAAAGGGAGAAACGGGGGGAAGGTCTTATCGCATTATCGTATTGCGGCGCCTCGCTGTCCCGGCTTAGCGCTATACCCACACTATACGACCTTATATCATATGCACACGTTGCGTCCTCCGTCGCAGACTGAAAAATATTATCCTTCGAAAGACCTCAGAACAGCGAGAAAAAGAGAAAGTTGGCGCGCGTACACATCGGAAATTACGCATTTTCCACACTAGGGCCTTTCTCGCGCATGCGTACTTCGAAATACGGTAATTTTCTAAGCTCATTTCACATGCTAATTCAAAGAAATCTGGACAGACTTATCTGCGTGGATTCTAAGAAGTAGAGACTGCAAAGTAGCGGTCTGCACTGCTTCCGTATTTTCCGCAACCCCCGACGCCCCCAGACCGACACAACAGACGGCAACGGGCGGATGGTGGATATGCAAATGTAATTGATATTACTTTTTAAATATTCCCCACTCCCGAGTTACAGAGGCCCGGCAGCCTGTTGTTCGGGCTAGGAGGTGCACGCTGCCCCATTCCCACCCCGATCCAAGGGTGCGCCGGGTTTATACACTTCGGTCTAAGTGCCTTGCCACCCTGTCTTCCCCATCTCCGGTCTGAAATGCGAGGGTAATTAATAGGCTTGCGGAAATCTGAGGATGTGCCTACGACCGTGGTCCGCGTGGGACAGTATCCGGCGGTACGGAATTCTTCTACATCTTGACGGTACGCGTAACGCGGCGAACGAGACGAGAATAAATTGCGTTAAGAGAAATAACAAGAGCTAACGAAAAAAAATATATATATCTACTGGTCTAGAGTCAGCGATTCGTTATACACCGGAGCCAAGACCAGAAGAGACCTTTACGCGTTGGCTCGGAATCGGCGCGTTCACCCGCTAACAATAACGACCCATAAATATTCGTCGGTGCTCTTTCGTGCGTGAAACATGTCTTCCAATAGCGGGTATGGTACACTCCAGACTTTTCTCTGTCTTCCTCGAAAGAACCACCGAAACATCTCCGAGGTACGATCCTCAAATCCGGAGAAATTGACACCTGGCCATAATCGAGGAAAACGCGGTAGAAATCAGTGGTAAGTGCCACGAATGGGTTAGACATTAATTTATCAGGAATTCCCCGCAGTCGGCCAAATCGGGTCGCCTGCGCCCGTGGATAATGCGGAACGGCGCGGTGTGGTTTATAAAGTAATGGCCGAAGGAGGCTCGCGACTTTGCCAATAATAAATCTCTGGAAGCATTGTAAGCGTTGCGGGGTAAAACCGCGCACGCATACCACGCACCGACGCTAAATAGGACGTTAAATAATTCGAAGACCGAGCGGGTGGTAAGACAGGGCGGTGTGTACGCACGCCTGCGAAACGCCGCTGCAGCATGCTGAATTGGCTCGATGAAGACGCTAATGAATGGCGGAGAGATTCTTTGAGATCTTTCACGTTTCTTATGCACTAAGGGGATGAAATTCTGTCCCTTCTCAAATGGAACCTTCGACGTTTGTCTCGAAACAGGCCAATAAACCGACACGAGGAACTTAATACGTCACACAGGCTCGTTTCACACCTTGGTTAATATTCTAATAATACCCGCATTACCTTCGTTTAATACAGTCCGTGATAACCGTGAATTGTTTATTCTCCTAATTATCATCCCAGTTTGATTAAGCCTTTTGCGTTGATGTCTCAACCATAGTAACGATGAGACGTTAGAAAGCCGCGTCTCGCTCTGCGATTTCTGCAAACTGAATATTGCGATTGGCGCGAACCCGCGAATCGAAATCCGCAGTTTCTTTGATATTTTCATCAGCTAAAAAGGCGCAGGGAGCGAGTGAGATGAAAGAAATATGGCCTCGCCGCGGATCGGCGTAGCAGCATAACGCACGACCTGCTAGCTTGCGTGCCGGTAATTACCTGCCTATATACTCTATGTGTTACATACTAGACGTACGTGTAAGTTTGTGCGTGCGAGTTGACGGGACCGCGAATATAGTTTGCTGGCTAAGCCGTGGGGTTTCTGTGTGACTTTTCCACTTTTTTTTTCTCTTTCTTTCTTTATCATGTGGGAATGTTGGTGCTTGTGGTTGTGAAGCGAATGTGGTATATGGAGGCCAATGGTGGACTCGGGCAACCCAGGTTGGCGACGCCGTGCTGTTCTCGTCACACCGTTGGTTTCAACGCCAATTAAACACCCGCTTGTCAGCCCGATCAGATTCCTCGGTTCTGATTCGTTGTCGCACGCAATACTCGCCCTGCTATATCCCAGTACTACGGCCTGCAGTGTGACCGCTATGTGCGGCCAATGGGCCGGGTTCTAGACCTCTATTATTTTACAGGAAAGATTTTGATTTGTCGAGTCCGTCACGCGACCGCGATAAAAACGTGTACCTGGAAACAGCCGAGGTACCATTATTGTTAAATTCCTACAAACACGGTCAATTCGTTATTCCTCCTGATTTAGGATAACCGGACGTTGGATAATGTTCGATTTGTATCGATCACTAGTTTTTCAATCGCTCTAGAGGATCATCGACGAAACTTTGAAAAGACCAGAGCTACGGATGAGTGAAGCAACTCGTTCGACGTGTGCTTTTTTTAGTATTTTATCATATCGTTGTTATCACGAGGTAGAATAGAAACATAAAACAAGTTGGTGGAGAGAAAAATATTGTTAAATGGGTCACTGCAAAATACGAGGTTATTCCGTGATATTGTGACAGCAGACCGAGGTATGCGTGCCTTGATAAAACTGGCGTTAAAAAATTTCCTCTAAAATTGTAGTTTAAGAGTTACAAATAGTAATATGGTTGAATAGCGTTATCAATAAATTATGCAGCAAGCTGTATATGAGCTGCAAGATCGTTGATCTGTCTCTTTTGTTCTCTGTCGTCTTTTATTATGCAGAAATCAGCGCTAAAAACAGTGTTGACAGTGAACAGCATGAAGCTACTCGAATAATTACTGTCTGATGAAAAGAACCGCGCAATTATTCAAATCGATGTGGATCAATTGCTATCTGAAAATGCACGTATACCGTGTGAATTTATCGCATTACCTTAGCACGTATGCGTGACGTGGCGTAGCTCGCATTGCGAGTATGTATATTATGGACATATGTTATACCCTGTATCATTACTGTTATTATTAAATTAACATTTCGAGCTATGAATAATTATCTGAAATATCGTTTTCAACCAACGCAGGAACACATCGGCTCACAGCCCTCGGGGCACGTAACTCCGACGATAAGAGGGCCTCCTTATTTTTGCCTTCAGGAAATTCAAATTTTTCCCTAATCAGCTCACGACATTTCCTGCAATAACGCATCGATCACGTGCGGTGCACTCATTTATAATTCTCAATTCTATCGGCTTGAATTTTAATTAATGCCCCTGCAGCTCTGCGTAACCCCGTTTTTAATCGATCGTCTTATCGATCTCAACTGGACGGTATAATCGTTATAAAAAATGCATTAAAAGCCCGTTTGAATTAGCTGTCAAGATTTTCTACGACGACATCTCAATAAATTAGTTTAAGGGCTGCGTTCCCCCCTCGACAATCAGCCCCCTGGAGCGAAGAAAGTGATGGGGTTCCTATGGGGTTCATGTGGGGGATGCTAGTTTTAATCACATTCAACCGTTGGGGCATCCCGGCGCCCATGGGGCTATTTTATTGAAATACCCACTGCTACTTTATTGGCCCATCCTATGGGATCAGGTACGAGAACGATCAGTGTCTTGAATTAATTAAATCCGTGAAGCGATTCAGAAATCCATTGCGAATCTTCTCAATCAGTCCTTCATTGTTTCCTAATTTTGAGAAAAATTTGAACGTTTGCTATTGAAATTATCACAAAAAATCATCTCAAAAAAACTTCTCATTCAAAATGAGCGAAATTTTAGGATAATTCTTTTTGTTATCATATCATGAACAGAAAATTGTCCGTTTGGAAAATTCCTTTCCAAATTCATTCCCAACTTCCACATGGTGAAAATCATAGTTTGTTGAAACCTTGGGAAACTGATTCTGCATGCCCTTTTTGCGTAGTCTTCTTCTTCTTCTGCTTCTCCTTCTCTTCCTCGCGGTTAGTGGTGGTTGGTTTCTTTCTGTTCTTACTCAAACACGGAAGCCATTTGCCAGGCAAAATGGGATAATTAGTGCGAGCCACCGATCTCGTAGATAGGCGGCTTTCCTCGTAACGCAAGAAACTTCTCCGCAAAAACTGACCACTGCACATGTGTAAGCTCGTCGGCGGGTAACGCGTTAAGGTAATTTTACGAAGAAAGCTCATTCCCCGCGTCGCGTCGTCGCGGTGGTAGGTTTCGCTCTGAAGTATAAACGTGCTTAAAGTCTACTCAAAAACCCATACAGGCGACGAAATAACCATCCTTCGACCAGGAACCGCGAGGGTCCGGTTCCCCGTCGATGGGGTCGACTCCGGGGTTTTAAGTCGGGGGTTGCGTTGACTGACGCGACGCGGGGCGTCGCGATGAAGCCCTTTATTAAGCCCACCTCAACCATACGCGCTCGCAGCCCTTACTTATCCCGGAGAGACCTTCCATCATTTTTAAGCTCGTAGAGTTAAAATTAGACGGACAATTTCATTTGAAGACTCTAACGATTGAATAGAACGACGCGTGACGAGATAATTCGACGCCTGGGGCTGACGATCCGAGAGACATCTATATGAAGGCTTGACAATTTTTGCTAGGTACCTCGATCCGATCATTATTCAGCCTCGCTCTGATTTCTCGGATAAATAACGACAAATTGACGGGTTATATGCTTTTAGAGCTGCATTGTTCCATTTCTCAAGGCACGACTTTACTATAGGCGATCAAATTCCGTGTGTATAATGTCACGAGGAATTTATGCGATTGGTATAATATGCCTGGGACTTTTACCGTTTCGTTATGGCGTAATGGATGGTTTATTTGAGTAGTTTCCGAATTTATTTGGCTCGTGATGTCCGTCCACGACCAATTTTCGTCGCCGTGAAACGTTTTAATTGATAAAATCTTCACAGATCGGTATCTGTGTAAAAGATATCCGTGTATAGTCGCGTTGCGACATACTGTACAGTGGAATTTGAGTCCCAGTGTTGGACACTCCGTATTCTTTCACATACACGACGCAGGATCGTAGTAAGAAAGTAACAGATCAATGAGACGATACTTGAAATGGAATTAGTAGTTTTTTCACGCTCAACTCCTGTCCGTTTAATTACAGGTGCATAACGATTCTCGGAAAAGTTAAGGAATGCAAGAAGCCAGCTCGAAGTGAAGTGAGCAGTACCACGAGTCTCGGTTTAATACATTAATTACAAAACTTGAGGGTACATTTTTTTTCGCTCTCGCTGTCGGATAGACCTCGGTGTAACTTGGGGATAATACTGACAGTGATCGCGGTCTGTACACCCGAGGAATTCCCAACAAATGACACGTCAGTTGCAGGTGTTGCTTGTCATCTATGCGATGCGGGCCATTATTTTATTCCAACAAATTTATATACGTATTTCAATTTACCCCCTTGACGCGGTATCCTCGGAACCGATTCAACATACGCATTTTTTTACACCTTTTATTACCTATAACACGATACGAATCGCTGTCACCGACCGTAACCGCATAGCTTCTATCAGTCTTCGGGTGCAGGGTTACGAAAGACACGAACAAAGTACCCAAAGGCACCCGCGTATTTTTACCGTTGGACTTCGTACTCCTTTGATTAATGAAAATATAATCCCGGTTACCGAATAGGTCGATATCGTTGAGGGAACCGATTCGATTCCCACGGCGCGTTTCGCCAGGCTAATTTCAGCCCGTCGGGACGCTGAGACTTTGAACAACGACGGTCTTTGACGTCTTTCCGTCTGGCATGCCTGCCTACCCGGCTAGGCATAATACGTAACAGTCTAGCCTAGATCCGAACCCGGTAATCACAAAGTAATAATCTCCAATCACGGAAGATATTGCACATTTCCACCGAATTACTGCTATTCTCAGAGAAGATGCTACGTCGGGGGCGTCTAACTGCGGGTCGACATGCGATCGAAGTTTGCTACCTCGTTTCTTGCAGATCTTTCGGATCTAACCCGAGGTTACATGCGCCAGGTACCCGGCAGGATGGGGTTTGGCTTTATTCTTATCCGCAAATTGAGATACTGGGGGAAAAAAATTGACTTATAGTACCGAGAAGCTATCAGATGTCGCGTGACTCGTCGCTGCGAAAATCGTACGGTAATCCGTAGGCTAAACTCGGGATGGATAACGTCCGTCGAACATAACGAACTGGAGGAAAAGAGAAGAGGAGCGAATGTCAATGGAGAGGAGGCAGACAGCCAGGAGGACGGACGGACAGGACAGGTTTTAACATCGGGATATTTTTTACACGTCTACCAAACAATTCGGTCGAGCGCGGGCCCGACGGCAACCTCGACTGCCATTAATCATCGAGCCAATTCCGTAGATGGCGCTGCTGAAACTATTCGCTAGTTGCTGGACGGGGTCCAGGGTTCGATACCGAAGGACCCACTGTGGGTCTGTCTTAATTTTCATTGATTAAATTCGAAACCGCATCACGGTTCGGGATCGCGGAGATCTCACCTTGACTCGTGTTCATCATTGTGGGGATCGGAGTTTGGACCGAGATTGTAAGAAGATCGAGAGACTAGTTTGACAAACGCGCCGTCGTCAGCTGTACGGAAAAAGAAACTGTCGGTATAAACAGCATTGGTCAAATTTTATACCTTGCTCGATGTATCTCGAACCGTTTGATCATAATTTATGGAGCATTAGTCCGACCATTCACCGTATACCGAGGATGCACGTCAGTTTACAATCGCGACGGATGAATGAGACTTTTTTTTATTCTGTTCAACGATTTTCGTTACATCGGTTTCTTGTCAAATGTTCGATTCTCACTTCAAAGAAACTCATTGAACGCTTTGTGCCAACTTCCGGAATAAGTTCGATAGAATACTGCCGCATCGAGTCTTTGACTATGCAAAATGATCAATAAGCAATCGAAAATGAGAAACTGCAAACTGTCAACAGTCTCGAAGGTCTCGGATGTGATGCAAGCTTGGAACTTGATTAAGCAGGCGTTTAAGAATCCTGATACAGTAATTTGCAGAGGGCCAATTGTTAACAGATGAAACTAAGCCGGTATTCCTTTTGAGACATCGAATGTCGAATCCGGAGCGTGGTTTCGCGTGGCAAAAAAATCCAGCCAGAGATCTGGTCCCGGGGTCTGTGGATCAGAGCGGAGACAGGGTGGCCACGATCGGGCTGATGTCAGGAGCTTAATCAATGCATTTAGCCGAATTCCGTCTGGCCTCCGGGCCCTGGCCCAAATAAGAGGCGCGCGCTCGCGCAAAAAATGTCAAGTGTATTCTCTTGTGTATTCAGCGGGTGTGTCCTCTCCGCCGGCGTAGCGGATTGCTCTCTTTAAAGTTTCGACATGGTTTCCCGGGGCTCGGAGGCTCTTCCCTTTCGTCACCGAATGAGCCGACCACAACAACAGACTGATGTATTGCCAACGAAGACAAACGGGGACGCAGATCCCAGAAGTCCTCAAAGCTGGAGGTTTCGCATCGCGTTACATCGCCGTCTCAACTTTTAAGCCAATTTAAACAACGGAACCTCATAGAGGGCGTTCCGCGGACGCGGCACTTTGCAGATACATGGGATATGGGTACCCCCACACGATCCGCCCGGGTATCGGGTATAGGAACAATTTCAAGGCTGGATATCATTAATGCGGTGTCGTAGGTACGGTACCAGCGACTGAGTACAAACCTTATGGACCACCAGCAACGTGCGGAGCTATAATTCAACCGAGGGAAGAGACTGTAACTGGCGACAATAAAATTACACGTTATAATTCACGTATCGTATATACGACTCAATGGAGAGAGAATGAATAAACTTATATAATACACCAATGAGAAATCATGCCACAAAGTATCCGCCTCGTAAGATTCATCGGTTAATACCCATTTCTCAAATAGTTATAAATTATCATCCTGTCTCTACGATGGATTATGTACACAAATACAACCCGGCTGATTTAACGCCTCGGTATAATTCATAGATTTGGTAATCGAACGCGAAATTACTCTCGGATTTTCTTTACGTTCATAAAAATTACACGCACGCGGCGAGTTCCTTTCTGTGAGAATTAAAAACGCATTCGTAGGCTGCTCGCACGCCGTCGAATTACTGCTCGCTTTTTTTTCTCCTCCTTCGCTCCCAGGTATCCGTATGACCCTGGTGCACTTGAAATTGCATTTTAATCTTTCATTAGCGTAAGGAATGACGGGTACGAGCGGGCCTCGTTCGTTCTTTTCATTGAAAGTCACCGGGTCCGTTGCGTTTCCTGTTCGTCTCTGTAGGGACGTTATCTTCGCGGACATCTTGCCGGGGCTGCGGGCGGAGGCTGCACCGTGGTAGAGCTCACGAAGTCAGCTCAGTGACTCGCGTACGACTGAAAAATACCCCGACAAATAAATCTCAACGCGCGAGCGGTCTTCAACGACGATGCACCGAGATCTGAATCGCATATCCGCAGACCGTATTTTTTTTCTTCTTTCTCTTGGGAGGGATCCACGTTTCCTCAGTTTTTATTCACTCGAAATTTTTCGTCCTTCATTTGTCGCGCGTCCGGAATCCCTAACCGACTGAAAAAAAAAACCGCGAGTATTCGAGCCTCTCGACACTTCGGCTCGCGAAGTAGGTACATCCGAGTTTGGATTCTGACAGAGTCATAGACCGGCGAGGAACGTCTTCGAGTGGAACTAGACATAATGATGTCAGCGGACCGAAGCCTATGTGAAAAGTAATCCGTGCTGCCGACTCGCGTCGTGGGCGCCTCGGCTCCGGTTCTTGCTCGGGTCGGAAGTATAAATCAGTCAGACCTCTCGAGTCTACATTTGGAGGTAAGAGCCTTATCGGAGCGGAGCAACTAGACGCGGATCAAGAAAATTTAACGGATTTTTTTTTTTTTTCGTTTCTATTAAACGAACCGAGTTTCAGCATCTTCTGTGAAGAGAGAGAAAAGGAGAGTAAATCAGATCGCGATAAACATCTGAAAATAACGCGATTATAGAAGTTACCTCGCGTCAGCTAGTTATCTCGATCTTTCAATCTCAACAGTTTCCTAACCATTATCGAATATAATTATGCATCCACACCGCATACCGTATATCTTTTTATGGCCCCCTTATGTCCTTAATTGAACAGAAAATTAGGAGATCATTGAACACTGTCTTAGCGCAGTTTAATTCGGTTCAAAAGCTCGAGGCTAGTAAATAAGATTCTATTCGCACGGTTTCAGGTAAATTCGGAAAACCAGAAATGCATGGTCCCGATATACAGGAATTATTTAATTTTTTCACGTATACAGCTCTTTCTACAATTTTTGAAAAATTTGAATTATAATGTTTCATCATCCGAGAATTTTTTAATTTGAAAATTGAAATTGTGGCTCTTTTTAGTTCACATTTTTTGATAAAAGTTTGATACAGGCTGTTTTTCTGGCTTGAAAATTTGTCGACTAAAATTAAATGTCAAGAAATTCGGACCAAAAACAGCCTACGTTCGATAAAAAATTGAATTGTAAAAGGCGAATTATCAGATTTTAACAATAAATCATCGACATTTGGTGAATTTGCATTTACAAGTTGGGTTCTTAAAATCCGAGAAATTTGAAATTTTCATTTACAGTAAAAACCATGATTGATCTTCGCTTGGTTCAATAATCTTCACACAAACATAAAAAAAAAAAACTATTCTTGAAGTATTGAATTATTCCCGATTCAAGAAGACTATTTCCCATAAACAATTTCTGAAGCATTGATATTCCGCAAGAGGATATATAATCCGCTAATTAATCGGTGATAGGGTGACACCGGGTTTATCGTTATTTCTGCAAGCACCGCGAGCCATATCGTTTGTTATCCTGTAACTGGTTTCGCTACGAATCTTTATTCAACTTGAGCAAAGAACTAGATACGAGCGAGTTGGGCGAACTCTTACTCTGTCAACTAGACAGAAGAGTAAAGAAGGCTTGAAGGAGTTGAAGGAGCGAGTCACGACGCAGAGTGAGGTTTTCAGTGCGTGTGACAGCTGAGGTTCCCACGCAGGACCGTGTCCACGTGGTAGAGGATAACTTCTGTCTTCAACTTGCGTTTCTGAGCTACCCGCCTAGGCGGAGAGATGCCTCGCGGGTACTACAGAGCCAACTACAACCTGGTAAGAAGGTCGAACGGTTCGCCGCCGAGCGGATGGACTCTCTATGTACGTGATCGTCGAGTCTCGACTCGGAGACTACGTGATGCCCTCGGTCTTGTAGGCGGACGGACGACCGTGCGTGGCTCCCATCTGTCTTTTGGTGCGGACAAAACGCGCAAAAAGAACGAATATGGACGCCGCGAATACTTTCGACTTTGCGCATCCTCCAAACGGTCCGAAATTAAAATTTTCCACCCGGACTCACGAATTTGAATTCGGTTAATCGAAAGATTTTCAGCCAACTTCCACAATTGGAGCTGAGAATTCAGATGGTATGACTATTATTAATGCGCGACCTAAAAAAGTCATCGGTAATTTTAAACACGCCCGAAAATCGCAACGAACGTTTGCGGAGGATTTTTTTCACGGTGCCACCAGGAGGCGGTGATGACTGGAGGACGGTGAGAGTCAGAGGGACATGGTAGATCTTTCCTTATGATCGCTGTGCGAAATCGATCGGACATAAAATCGCCTCTGAGTTTTCTGCCATGAGCTGTTTTTTATTTTATTACCGCACATAAATCCGGAATCCGTGTTCGTTGACCTGGTTCGCGGGGTCAGACTGAAAGATTGCGAACGATTTGGTAGATTGATCGGTTGTCGTGTTGAGAGTTCGACCCGTATGCTACTGAGACGTTGAATAGTTTCGAACTACTACACGACTACCTTTTCTTGCGACAATAATTACATATGCGTTCTCTAACCGCGGGACAAAATCCCCGAGTCATTGGACGTGATGTTTAATGTATTCGGAGCGGCTCGCAACACAATGGATACACATATGGGCGCGTCAGAAAAATATATAAATTAACCCGCGGAGAAAACATGCTCCTCGAACCTCCGCTGAACTCCGTTTAGATTTTGCTTCTTCTTATTTTCATTTTTTATTTGTTGTCTAATTTGCCTCGCCTGAATCTGTCGAACGTGGTTCTTCATACCGAAGCCATTTATGCCAGTACTTCGCTCAACTTGAGTTCACTCGATCGTGATGAGCCCCTCTGGGAATGTTAAGAGTTCATCCAGGTTCAGCCTCCGTCAAAAATCTTTTGCACGACGGCAGCTCACAAGCCAGCTCCGAGGTTAAAACCTTGACTTCAACCATCGGAGAGCTCGGGGATAGTTACGGTCGTAATTCAAGTAGTAAACCATCGCTTGATACATGTACTGAATTAAGTTCGAGCATACGGTAAAAGAAAGAAGTATGCAAAAATTAACGCTTCTTCGACGTGAAGTCTATCTCTAGTCTCAAAAATGACCAAAAAATTCACTAGTCGTAAAATTGATTGCTTCAATTCTTGAGTTATGCCCTACGAGGAGGTATTGTCAATGCACATAACGTATTCAACGAGTTTGTGCATTCTGTACTGCACCATGAGCACGTAACACTGAATCATCAAACATGTGTCATGGGGATATTTGTCGTATCTTTATTTTTTTTCAACAACATTTTTGGCCAACAACCAGAACTCCCCCTTGTTTCATCGGTATGTAATGTCATTGTCACGTAACGAGCGGCTCATTGTTCAACAGGAAACCTTATTCACCTCATGATACTCGTTCAGACTGAGGTAAAAGTGCGATCGATGATCGGAATCTCCTCGTTCTTCGCCAACGGTCACTCTCAACACTGACACTTCCAACTTTGGGTTCTCGCAACCCTCGACTCCTGGATCGTCGCGTTCGCTACTTGTTCGCCAAGGCTTTAGACTTTAGGAGGCTTATGCTAATGCTAAGTCCGAGGCACCGGAGATGACGCCTTCCTAACGCTATTAGGCGATCATCTTGGATTATCTGACAATTTCGGGCTGGGTGTATCGTTCCTCGAGTGTATATCCTCTGAGAATATGCCTTCGGTACAATCTGCGACAGCGTAATGGAAACCTGGCGTTTTCGCACTTCCGTCGGCCGTCGGCCACCGTTCATTGTCGCGAGTTAGTACCACCAACCTCGGGTTTTACCTGGTGCAAGCACAGACCTCTCGAGCTTAGTGACCGAAGAGCGGGGCGAGGGCGCGGCGCTCACGGAGCGGCGACGTGCACGCCGAAGAAACGGACGTGACCACCGCTGCTCGCCCACGGTTCTTGGTTCGTAAAAAACAAAGTGACACGCGAAACTATGCATCTCGTCCTGACGAGGAGTCCTGAATCGTAATGACTTTGGAGTATCTTCGGATTCTCAGTCACTCCCACCGTTCGCGCTACCGTGAATTTCTCATCCTCAACGGAATCACGGAATCGGGGAAAAAACCGTTCAATCTAATTCCTGTAGTTTAATGACCGCCTCGGCGTGGATGTATCGTTACGGTCAGTCAGGTGCAAGCAGGGCTAGAAGCGCGCATCCTGTTCGAGCACCTGTTCCCCTCGTAGCAGTTGCCGGGGTAGTTTGAGATCGGAAAGGTGGGTCTGTCGTCAAATTGGTCAGATAAGGAATTGGGGGACGTAGTCTGGGGATTAAAATCGGTCTCGGTATTTGAAAACCGTCGGTTAACTGGTGTATCTATGCGTGCAAATGCCGGTGCACCGCGTGCGTGCGAATTACGTGTATGAAAAATTCACCTCGGCGTATTATGCATACACGTGTAAACTCTGCGCGTCTTAAGAAACCGACCAACAATGACGTGATGATAATAACTTGATTACAACCCGGAGCGTCTTTATCGGAAAATCATAAAGCAATTATTAACCTTCATTAGAGACACGACCGCGTGTGATAATAATTCTATTTGATAGGTAATTAGGACGGGGAGCGTGTAATTGCATTAATTGAGACCGCGACTCGCACAAGCACAAGGGTAGCGGGTATCACGCAGCCGAGTTTAATTAACTGCCAATTTTTCTATATATCCCGGTTTAAAGTGCTCAGTCCTTGTTTACGTCGTACTTAATCAGCTGGTCGTTTGATACGTGCAGGCAGGATGATTATAGGCAAGGTGTTTCGAAACTAATTCTTAAACAATTATACAAGAATGAGAGAAGTGGGTAATTATTAATAATCCCGACTTCTCACTCGTTAGTTAGTTCGATCAGAGCAATTAACGCGGATTAATTGATTCCCTCATAACGCTTACTCAGCTAACTTTGTACGATCGTCAAATCTTACGACACAGTGGTCCGAATGACGCAAGCTATATGCTATAGAAAGTTATACACAAAAAAAAGAAAAAGACAAAAGTGAATTATAGAGATTGGGGGAAGCCCTGAACGACCTTAGGGGAGATAATTAATTCCATCATTTTTTGTGATTCTCTATAAGATCGGCCCAAGAATTAAGACCGTCTTGGCTTTTCTGTGCCGGAGTGACATCCCGGACATCTGCCGGTTGGGTTAGACATTTTTTTCATTTCTTTTTTTCAAGAATTTCGCATAATAAAGCCAGCGATGCATAATATGATCGTAAGGCGTCTTGATATCTTCCGTTTTATTAGCCACACTTACGTCACCCGTCTCATATTAAACATTACTATAAGAATTACGAGGTAACCCTCGGCTGGAATTGGATAGGTGAGCCGGCACCGCGTGGATCAACCTGCTATATTAAATATCATATGATTATATTTTGGTTGTTGCTCAGAAAATGTCTTAGGATTCTTCTAATTTTACTCAGAAAGCTCGCAGGCGTGGTTCATACAATCGGTGAGAGAATTACCGCAGGTTGCGGTTACAAATAATTACAGTATCTTGGCAAAGTTGTTATCGCTTTTATCTAAGTCGAGTGGGTAGCGCTATTTTACTCTGTGAGATTTTTCTCTGGCTCAATTATATCGTCAGGATAGCGTATAGGATAGGAAATAACACGGAACGGAAGACACAGTGGCAAACCTGACTAACCAGTTATTTAATTATTTCACGTTTTATTCTCTGTTACTCTTCCGCACTGAAAATTTTCCCTATTCATGAGTCGCCCGGCTCAGCTCTGCAGTCCTGGAGTCCTGTAAACGGTCCGCTATTAGCGATACAATTAAAATGTGCATTTTTACACCGGCTAACGCTACCCTTCTCCATCCACATTCGACTCCTGCAGTTTGTTGCACCGCGGGTCTATTCGCTTCCGAGGCACACCTTATGGCGCAGGATATCCCCGGGACCGGAGAACCAGCCCATATTTTATTCGCTCCTTAGTTTGTTTTTAGAATTTTTTTTTTCGCAAAACCCTCCGTGAAATACCGGCCATCCGCTATTCTAGCGAAACTCCTCTCAGAAACGTAAAGTCTCCAAGTTTTATTCTTGATAAAGCTGACTGATTTAATCTGAACTTCTCAAGATTTGAAAAGACACGTGAAGTTAGAAAAATAATATGATGATTGTAGATTTTTATTACTAACTTGTCAGGTGACCGATTGAAGTTGGTGAGAAATGGACTTACGCCATTGTAATACGTAGCAGGTTTGAAATATACGCGGTTCGTATGTATAAACTGCATGTTTATTAAACCGTCTAACTCCTGGTAACTATCTCTTGCTTGTTTATGTGTGTATACACAGTATCCGTGTACACACATATACATATACATGACATTGTGTATATTTTGTAGGAAGCGCGTGCAGCTCTCCGCGGCAATGAATATGTATACCTTAATTCGCGGACTAATTGAATAATTTGTAAAGCGCCAAGGGGAAGGGAGGGGGAGTGGAGGGACAAGGGCGAAGGGGGTGAGAACCACCTTTTTTTGCATTCTACGTTGTGGTCCTGACTTTCCATTGGTATGAATCGCGGTATGGATAGCTCGCCCGAAATGCGAGTCTTCCGACGGGCGACGCGAACGACGCGCGAAATTCAACCGATACGGAATAACTTAGAGAATTCGACATTCTAACGTTCTTAAAAAGCAGAGAAAAAATATCGATCAAACTCCGTCTTTACACGATTCAGAAAAAAAAAACAAATCCCTGACCACCAAATAACTTCTTATTCATGAAAATTGTTCAACATATAGCAAGAAAAGAAATTGAAGGAAAAACTCGATGAAAACGAGTCAGTTTTTTTCCGTCAGTACTTGAGACAGCTCATTGCTCATCAATTATCTTTTTGCAATCCGCCATCGACTTAATGTGCTACAAATTAGTTGCTGGCAGACGACGGTGCCGTGCAGTCATAATCTTGGTATTAGATGACAGACAAGTGGACTCTGCGTGTACGTAAGCATGGTCAAGTCGAGAGAAGGATAAAGATGAGAATAAGCAGGGAGCTTATTTACGTGGGGCGAAGAAATCGGTATCCAGAGTCTGCATATACTAGCGTGGAATCGACGTCCGTCGGTCAGTCGTTTCGTGAAAGATGGATGACTGAAGCGACGGGGCGGATAGACGTACGGATAAGCACTATTCCAGGAATGTTAACACGAGTAATCATATTCTTTCCCATTTCGAGCGTAAAAACTAAAGTTGGCAGTGATGTATGCCGTCGGGTGCACGCGTTGCATAGACAAGTGACTTCGGGAGGCCACGACTCCATTCATCGGTTAATAGGGCCCCGACGTTGGGCCCCTTCCAAAGACCATGCGACCCACGAATACCTTTACAAGCCAGACGTGATTCTGGTGCACCAGTCTTACGAAATTCCACTGTTCACCGTTCACACATGCCGAACTTACCATCTCCGTTTACCGTTATGCGGGATTATCCCGAATTCGAGGAACTGAGTATGGTAGAGATTTTTCGCAAGACGTTTGGACCCAGTCTTGGAAACAATATCGAGACAAGCGGTTGCTGTATAACGCCGCAATGGGTAGAGTGTGATTTGTTCGAAAAGCAATATAGTAGTTCTTGGGGGTCCCTTTTCGTGAAATTTACATGAGGCATTAGAGCCTGGTGGGTGCCTTCGCCATCGCGAGTTCTTGTTTGCTGACGGCGTGGATCAAAGGACCTTCGAGCTGATACCAACACCAGAGGTGATCCTTTTAACGTCGCCTTCGCTCCAACACCGTCGCTTCTGCACCCACTCGACCTACGTTTGTGTCCTCGAAACCCGCTTCCCTGTGCTGTTGACGCTTTCGTCCCTCCATTCGTACCCACTAACCGATCAACCGAAAAACTTCTATCTTCTACACCGAGGCCAAACCGATTGGATTCCGTTTGACAGATGCAAGAAAACTCTCAGAGACCGGGACAGCCTCGAAAAGACGTTTGCTTCGATGTCGATGGTAGGAGTCGATTCCGTAGAACTTCTCGATTGAGTTTTGTGAACAGTTTCCAATATTTTCTGTCATGCTGAACTCTTGTGATGATCTGCAAATCAAGAATTTGCTGTCGAATCCCTCGAACATTTCCGTCGGTTGCCTCATGGTCTGTGTATTAACGTTGGGCTGAGGGACTTCGGGGGTGGTTGGTTGAATCCATCTAGAATCCACCCACCCTTTTCACCCCAAACGTGCCAGGGGCCAGCCTTCACGCGTCGCCGACTCTTACGCGTTGGAATTATTGTACTGATGACTGATGCTACATAAATAGTATGTAAATTCGAGCCAGGATCGGAGGCAAAAGTGTTGTCGATTTGGGATAACGGTGCCGCATTGACCATCGGGTTATGACCGTGGTCAAGACTTTCGAAATCAGGTTCATCCAACAGCTCTGAATTTCTTCTCTGCTATTAACCCCTCTTCTGGATCAAATTCTACCTCGACTACCGCGAAATAATCACTCGAGGTATGGACCAGGAGGACAAAACTGAAACAGGCACTCGTATCTCCTGTCGTTCGGGATGAGATGCGAACGGCAACTGCTCCGGGTAACGCTTATTACCGCGGCCTCGCCTGCATGCCCACATCCCGTACCTTCGCTTTTTCAGATTAAAACTGATTTCTCTCTCCGACATAGCTGAACCTCAATCTATTTACTTTTCCTCGGTACACAGTTCGCGAGATTCAAACCAATACATCTCCTGATGCCTACTCAGAGCTCGAGCCCTGAAGGAAGAAGGAATACAAGAAGTATTATCCTGAATTCTGTATCGAGTTTCGAGAAACATGCCAAAAATCCGAAGGAGGAACAAATAACATTGGAATTTTGTCGGTTGTATACATTCCACAGGGGGCAAGATATCGGAAAACCGCCAAAGTGCCTTCTTTGGTACAGTAAACTGATCGTGAGCACCAATTTTGAGTAAAAAATAATAATAATTGTAGGAGTTACTTCCTTTTGCAGAGATTTCAATCAGAATTCAGCAAAAACGCTGGATACCAAAAATCTGACACTGTTCATGGCTCGCAAATAATCGAAGTTGTGAAAGTTATGCGGCTTGAATACTATGAAAGCTATCAGAATTACCAGCTCCTGCAATCTTTGATACTGCACTTCTTGTATTTTCTCAGATCGATGGACTTCCCTTCAAAAAGAAACGACCTAGTCTAGAATTTCGTCGAATCGTTAGCATAGAAGTTACAAAGTCAGAGCTCAGTTTGTGACGGTCACGTTTTCGCCTACGCGCGGTATTAGATACCTCTCGCATTGCTTTGCATTGCGTTTCTCATTGTATGTATATCGGGGCCTGCGGAGGACGATGCACAGCACCGGGGCCCTCGTACCCACTCGAGGAACAGCATCGACTCGGACTACCGCGAGGTATAAGATAATGTAAAACGCAGTGGTCAGGGTACGAGGGTACGGGTTGGGGAATCGCGGGGGAGGCACGCGAGGTCCGGGTCCCCCCATGAGATCGCACCGCCGATGTCAACACGCCAACACGGACCGCGATCGTCTTTTATTTCACTCCTTACACGTATCCCTCCGCTCCTCGCCCCCTTCTTTGTATATTGTTCCCTGGTCTCGCCGACCGCGGATTTTATCACGGACACTGGCAAATGGCATCCGAATATCGAGGTGAGGATGAACGAAGAAAAAAAGGAATTTATCCGTCAACGACGTCTGGGTGGTCCTAGTCCGATTTGGGTCACAATAATGATCGCATCTCGCAGAGTAGCGTGAATATGATATAATTCAATCTCCATATCAATGCTCGAGATTTGCGAGAACTCTCAAGATCGGTTCGGTCGTTAGGATTTTATGCCTCTGAAGAGAACCTCGGGCGGATGGCATTAGTGCATTTCGTCCAAGAACAAGAGGACCTATGCCGAGGTGGAGCAACGAAGATCGTCGGAGCAGCTATCGTCGCGTCGCGAGGACGCTGGATGCAGAAGTATGGAGTCCTTGGAGAGTGCCTTTTTTGCCATAGCCAAGCGAGAATGTCACCCAATGGGGATGGAAGTAGAGGGAAAACAAGTAAAATAATGATAAAAGGCGGAGCCGCAGGCGTGATTTGATTGGTCGAGATATCGCAGGCGTTCGAGTCGACGAGTCGACGGGAAGCTGAGAGGGAGGTAGTCCTCTCTCCTCTCCTCTCCTCTCTTCTTCTCTGCTCTCCTTCTCTTTGCTCTCCTCTCATCTCCTCTCGTCGCAGGCTCCGCTTACCGTACCTCGAGGTTCGCCTCGCCTCACCTCACCCCGTCAACGAACTCGAGGTCCGCGATCGTGCCCCGACTCCGCCAACCAGAGCCGAAGTCAAACCACCAGATATTTCTCTCCTCTGTACTCTCAGAGTTTTTATTCCACTCATATTTATCTCCCAGGCTTGTAGCCAGACGACAAAGACAAAAAGAATCACGGTCCAGTCCACAAATGAAAATTAACTCCTCAAGACTCTCGCATAAAGTGAGATTTATCGCAGCATCCTTGTCAGATACAATGAGAGACGTAGATGATGTAGAGGCGAAAAAAAAGTTTCCGATTTATGGCTGTAAACGAGGCAGAAGTTTGATCAACTTTTCTTAAATTTTTCTATTTTTCTACTTAGCCATTCTTTTTGTACTCTTGACATTCGAGTTAGTACTTTTGTCAGTCTTGTACTTTTTGCATCCTTGTCCTTTTATGCTGTTTGTACTCTTTGTCGTGTTCATACCGTCATTTTTGTGCTTCTTGCACTTTCGTCATTGTGCTTTTGTTCGATTTTGATATTGACGAGAGTAAGAGAGATAGATAGATAGATAGTTTTTATTATATCCATGGCGATATTGGATAAGCTGGCAGTGTATTTACAAGGGGTATACACTGCCAGCAAAAGGAAAAGTACAGGTGCCACTAGCGGGCAGGAGAATAACACAAATAAAAAGTACTTAAAGCTAGAGAGAGTTCACAAAAGGAAAATGAAAATTCACGTAAAGAAAATAAGATAGAATAGAATTAAGTAGAATGAAGTGTAAAGGTAGAGAGGGTTCACAAAAAGAAAAAAGGAAAATGAAAATTCACGTAAAATAAAAATAAAAATAAAGATAAAATAAAAATAAAATAAAATAAAGTAGAGTAAGCTAGGACTAGAGGACCAGAGAAAGAAATAGAGTGATATACATCAGAATTGGGAAGTGTTTGGTGCGTGTCAAAGGCTGCAATCACTCGGAAGCCACAAACTCGTAGAGTAAATATGAAATTCGCACCGTAGGCACCCGACTGCCTGTAGCCTGTGGCAAACAGAGTTCGGGGAGCATGGCGAGAGAGTGCCATCTGTGCGTTAACCACCCCGAAGACACCCCTATAAGTGAAACGATCATATTGGCGAAATTAATAAGCCGGCGGAACGCGTTAGAATGGGAAATGGTTAATTCCGGATTTACGGTTAAGCACACCGCCGCGCCACCCAATGTGATTCATCAGTCGGTGGTAATAGATTGTGGGGAAACTTGCCAAATCGTTTAGAAAATTAATGAAATTTATTATTGGGTGAACCTGAACCGAGTCGATGAAAGATATCGATGCCAGATGTCAGCTTCACTTTCATCCCGCACGAATCCAACTTTTCTCTTTGTCTTTTATAATTATTTGCCTCGAAAAAAAAAGTTTGACCAATCTTTCAACGGTGACAAAGGTTGTCAAAGTATCGTGTGCACCGGTGGGGGGCGCCCCGTTGCACCTGGCTCGAGCCCACGTCCGGGCCCACTGCTGTCAATACGTCATTAATCATCCTCATCGTCAAAATGCCAGTTCCAAAGGCCTGGCTATACGCTTGTCCAGGGCTAATGGTACTTTAAAAGAAGTGCCCCTGTCAGGGCAATCAGAGATCGCGTGCCGGGTTCATTTCACGGGTATTTAACGCGATTCATCACCGACAATGATTCAATCAATTCGGATTTATTTTAGGCCTTGGGCCACGAGCGGGTAATTACCGCCTTACCGATGAACCTTATACTACACCCTCATCTAAAAGAACAAACTCGATAATCAGCCGTGCGAAATACCGGCTACGTCATGTATAACGCAAGACACGCCACTTTGGAAGATCGACGATCAATAACGATGAATCGATTACGAGGATGTTTAACGGGAAAAGATGAGAAACCAGAATCCGTAAATTACTTTTTTGGAACCCGATTTCTGGATCGGAGGAAGGGGTGAATCGTTGGGTTCGGTTCTATTGGTTGAAAGTCCACGCGCTCAGAGCCCGCTCCGCAATTCGGATTGTGCGAAATGTTGTCAGCCAATTTTCTTGGCCAGTGCCTCTGAATGCCGTAGATTTACATCTCCCCCATCCTCGTGGTTGCCAGCTACCGTCCGCATGTCCTGTGTGTGTGGTAGGTAAATACCTACCCCCAGCTAACCACAACTGTGATTATAATTCTCACCCCCGTACGTACGTACGTAAGAGCGAGTGAGATACGAACGGAGATGAACCAAAGAGAAATTCTCTACCCTGTACAACCGCAGTCAGGGGTCGATCTCCCACCGTAAAGGATTACGTACGCGGATTTAACTGATGAATCACATTGTCGTCTTGATTTGCGACGGCGTTAATTTACCCCTGTGCGGGATCCTGCGGTCCGTATTCTACAACGAAACAAGGAATTCGTAACCTACCCCCTGGTCGAATTACAGCTTTATTCTTCAAATTTTCTCTAAAAATCTAGGTTCACGAAATTGGCTCCGGAGTTAATAGTTCACCCCGAGAACAGGGAACGTTGGAATAATTGGAAATAACATTTCCTGTCGGTGTATCGCACCCTTGCCTTTCCCGGGGTCGACGACTATCGTAAACAGAGAGGATAGGCAACAACCCCTTGTCCTGCGGGGAGTTATATCTGGGCGGCTGAGTTTCCTCTGCTAATACAATCACCACGTGGTACCGCGGACTCGGTTCGTATAAACGGTTCGGAGAATACTTGGTTAACGCCAAATGAAATGCCCACTTCTGAAATGGTCCCATTCCTATTCCCGTTCCAATTCTCATCCGCTTTCTGTTCCACCGCTCCGCGGCTCGATCCTGGCTACAAGATTTGTCTACTTCAGTGGACACTTAGTATTAGGGGAGGGCGGACTAGCCACTGGACATATGGGACCGCCATGTGGCTCAGGGTGGTCCCACAAAACCGGCCGCAGATTCACCCGCGGCTCGAGAGCTAAATGCTGCCCGCAATTTGTAGCAATTTGTTAAGTAGCCGGCCGGAACATTACGTGTATTAGGTCAGAATAGCGTTAGCCCGAACCCAGGTTTGGTTTACCCCACATCAGACGGACAGATTTATCGCTTCGAGAAATTAGAGTTACTGTATCGAGTATATTCGTCCCTCCCGAAGGCAGTTTGTCAAGGAAACAAGCAGTTTTACAGCCCTCGAACTTTCCGCTTTCACATTACTTTTGGCCTCGAAAAATATCATTATCTGATTCAAATTACAACGTCAAATTCGTGATCAGCGACTAAAAAGACCATCAAGTTACATGTTTCTCGAAAATCTGATGAGTTTCGGATTTTGGAACACCGTACCGAATCCATCATTAGAAACTTTGAAAATTCTGGTCTTGGATCTGTAAATAGGCGCTCTTTAAATTTCAAATTTAACCTCAGATTCGTGATCAGTAACTGAAATGAACGTCAAGTAGCAATTTTCATAAAAATCTGTAGATCCGTTCTCGATATAGGTATGATAATTTCTATTTAATTCTGGGGAATTTTGCTCTCTAAAAAATCCGAAAAATTTCAAAATCTTGTAAGATTCTGAGTCTGGAGAAGCCGTTTAATTCGAGACCGCATTCATAAAATTACACAGACGTTTCTCTGAAAATAGTTGAATTGAAGATGATCTTGTGTACCTCAAAAGGTGAAAATCCAATGAAAAATGATTCCTCATTTTCAGGTTGTTCATAATGACTACGAAATCAGAGGAACTCGAACATTCAGAGTGATGGTTAATCGTGGAAAAACTAAACTAAACCCAGTTACGAATTTCAGACGATCACTTGGTCTGTCATTGGTGACGACCAAGATCTCATAGTCATCTTTCTGATCAACATTTTTGTTAGGCTGAAGGACATGTGCAATTGTTCTATCGCCGTTCGTTGAATGAATGAATTTATGTAACGAATGAAAGTGTTTGGCTTTTGCGGAATCACCGTGATTCCTATTCCTGCTGATCAGATGAAAGTCTGTTGTGGTATCGAATCTCGGGTGGGCTCCATAAATTCGTTTACCTCTGTCAAAGTGGATCAGGCTTATCTACGGCGGTAAAATAAACGAAGAAATCGTCCTAAATTACGGAGATACACCGTTGGTGCGGTTCTGTAGTTTGTTTATATGTACCATTCTGATAATAGCGGTAATAGCCATCGAAAGAACCGATAGAATTGGAAAGCAATTGATCTACAATCAGAATAAAATAATACTTCCGCAGTTCCTCCATGTGTCGGTCGAGCAATAAAATGATTTTCATGTACTTCGAAATGAATGGTTTCTTCTTTTTTATTCTTACCAGAATTTGGTACGGCCGTTATCAGCCGCTGCGGAAAACAAGCTCGCAAATTTTAGTAAGAACCGGCCGGGGAGCATCGCGGGGAAGTAACGACTGGACAAATGGCGAATAAACAATTCCATTATATTTATCAGATAATGAAAAGACAACAATAAAACCGCAATAAACCGTAACCAGCCGCGCGACTACCAGAACCTTATACAGAACGGGATAAAGAACGGGGAATCCCCTGTCTCCGTCATTAATACCAGGGCGACTGTTACATATGGATGAGGACGCCGGGACAGCTCCCGGAGAGGATATGGGATCAGGATTGGATAGGATACGATAGAATAGGACGGAGCTCATCAACTAAAAGCATCCGCCAAAGATCAACGAATGGTATACTGCTCATCCTCAAATCTAGCTACGTTTCTCCGGGTCTCTTGCTGAGAATTATTGGTGGTTTAATTTTCACCAGTAACGAGAAATTCAAATACTCGGTTAATTGTGTTTATGAAATTTTTTTATAAAATTCTGAACCGCAGTCGACGCATCAGTTTCCAATTATTCTCATCTTACATCCTTCTCCACGCGATCAAATTTCAAAAGGCATGACTATGTAATTATATTTATAGTAACGAAGGTAGGGTATAAAAGATTGTTAAAGTATATAGTAGGTGGTTCGATAACGAGGGCGTGGTCGGTCGGTTATAGGGAAATTTAATGAGTTATATATCTGAAACTCAATTAACGTTTACACAGAAATTACGTATATTGTAATTTCGAGTAGGCTTCATCTGCATCTGTATAAGTATCTAAATATTATGCAGATATCGATGAAATTATTGTGCCCGGGGAGCGTGATCGGTTCGGATCTATTGCATATAAAAATTGCGAACATCCGTTCAATGATTGATTTTCGTGGAAGTGAAACCGATCACCCCTCCTTGAAACAAAAAAAAAATGAACAACCAATTTACCATAAGGTTTATAAAAGTAATCGGAGCTATAATCTGCATCCAACTTTCGATACTAATCTCAGATATTGTATACGGTGCAGATATTCACAAGCTCTATCTTCAAACCATGCATGGCTTCAGATTTTTCGAGTGCCATAACGCGTCACGTCACTTTTCCCTTTTTTTTTTATGTTTTGTACTCGTCGTTATTATTGAAATTTAACGGCACCAATGGGGTGAGCGTCCTTTTGTACAACGCGGTCCAAGGTATCTCTTCCGTACGGTTCTTTATGTAAATCGTAACAAAACCGACGTGACCAATGCTTGGTGTCGAGGTGCTGCGGGCGACGCGACGCTAAAAGACCGGAACTGATTGCGACAAATGGCGCCTCCACCCTGGTCTCGAATCCATTCACGCGGTCGACTGCCACCGCCAAAGCCACCGGAGTAATCCATCTTGACGTGCTTAAAAGGTTAACTGATTGCTACTTTTTATGAAGCCAAGAGGCTCACAAGAGGTCCCCTCACTCACTTTACGACCACCTGTTTCTTTCTCATGTAGCCTATCCAAAGTCACCTCGTACCTTCGACGGCCCCATTTTCTTTTTTTTTTTTACTTCTGTCTTCTTCTACGCGCTTTTACGCAACCGCGTATTCCCATTTTTGTTGAATAAAAAAAGAAGAGAAGAAAATTTGAACAAATTGTCTGGCATAAGGTGGAATTAGAAAGCAAATGAGCGAGACCACTTTTGTAAGGTCGAAAAAAGGAAAATGGTCCCCAGACGGCAGTTAAACCCTGATACGTTTCATTCACGCACCAACTGTACTTCGCAGTGGTTATTCCAACCCTGCACGCAGCGGCGCCAAAGTCAAGATCGTAACATGTGGCATCATTTGTTACGTCGGTTGTGATCGAGGACTCTTTGAGAGACTGGGGGGGAGGTGAGGGAGCCGTTAACTCGACTAAATAACGCATTTACACAAAATCATCTCGAATCATCGCAGAGAAGTTCCGGAGCTCCTTCAGAAGAAGAAAAAGAAACAGGTTAATCCCATAAGCGCGCGGAATTCAAAACGGTTGGAATATACCTTCACAAAAGAATATTGTTTTTTTATTTTCACATCGACAAGGACTAATGTCCGTCAAGGTATTACAATGCAGGTACTATATGTGGCGAAGCCTAAAATCGGCTCACGTGGACATATGGTCAACCCGAGCAACGAACAAAACAAAACGAAAAAAAAGCGATAGAAAACGCCGACAGAAGTTGGGAGTGTCAGCGAGCGATATATCAGGGCTTAAATATCGTACGTGTAGTCCGCTTTTCCCCCAAAGCGATGCAATGCTACGGGTTTCGTGAGGGGAAACCCCGCGTGAACACGTATGGCGCGTTTCTACTGGGGAGACATTAGTTAATAGGTGCCTTAGCCACGGCCATGGTTTGGGGACATCTGATTAAATGCGGTTTCCAATCTGTCACGTTTTCAACGTTGCTACAGTACTAGTACTACCTATATACGTTTATAGTAGGTGGAGGACAAAAAAGATTAAGGCACAAATTCTGCGACCACATGGCGACTGGTAAAAGTGCACGAGTTTCTTCTCTAGGTATTATATCCTGTGTGGCGTTGCGAAAAATGTGCAATTTCCCTTTCGCCTCTGCCAGAATGGAGAAACTATGAGCCGCTTGTCGCCTCATTGAACCGCGAAATTGCGATGTTAAAGGATATTTAAATCGTGGGAAGAAATCTTGAACGGATGGAACGGGGATCGAATGAAACGGTAGACAAAACGGAACTCAATTAAGCCGGGGCGCGACATTGCGTTAAGGTCCGCATAAGATACCTGTATACGTCTTTGCTCAAAGATTCGTTAAATATGTAGATTAATGCGTCTTGCCGCTTTGCTGCGGTATACCTAGGGAACAAATCCCCGTCGCGTATATATCGTGGATAAAAAATGATGGTTATACCTCGGAATAGAGCCAGAAACTCGGCGACGAAACTTATAACTTTGAATCGTTCATTCGTGGACTTAGACTTTAGAGGCAAAGATAAAGCGCAATTTGACGCCCGCACTTGCTCACACAAAATGGGGATATATGTTTGTCTCTTCGAGAAAAACCCTCGCCAAGGTATTTGAAACACAGTGAACGTTTTTTATTTCTCATTCTTTTATTTATCATCATCTACTCTTTTTTTTCTTCTTCAAAGTGAAAAGATTCGTGAGAAAAATTGTGTGTCGCCTCGTCGATTTGTCAAACGCTTAAGCACTCGCGGTGTCGTAAGAGGGTCCGAGTGATCGTTGCCTCTATATCTCCTACCAACAACGAACACCGGACACATCGTCGCCTCCCCAAAGACATCCAGAAAATATTTCCGAAACAGGCTCATTAATTGGAGCAGAAATCATTATTCGATTCATCGTGGTATCAAAATCTCCTACAGTATTGACAAAATTGAGGAAAAATGACACTAGCAATTCTCAATCCGATAAGATTGACATGATCAATGGTTCAAAAGTTCTTTGCTAAAAATATTATCCGGTGAAAAACTGGGGTTGACCCTTGAAATTGCTTTTGAACTATATAATTATCATCAGACAATGTCCAAATTGTTTTGGCATCAGTGATTTTGGGACAGATGATAGAGATGATGAGAAATTGAATGTTCTTTTATATTCTGATGGTACGAAAATCATCAGTGTATTTGAATTCGGAACTTGTATCGAATTTTGGGATTGATCATTTTTGCAAATAAACTCATGATCTTAATCACAATTTGCAGGTTGGAATGCTCCGGATCAACTTATAATTCGAGGTCAATTTTGAGTTTAGAAACTTGCTAATTCTGACCAAAGAAAGCAGAAAATTCTTGATTCGTGAATTTTTTACCCACTTTCTGTGTGGATAGGTGGTCCACTCGGAATTTTCAGGGTTCAGTCTCCCCTTCCCAAAGTTTGAAATTAAAAATCGATCTTGAAAGAAACGGGTAATGAAGTGGAAAAAAATTATTTCCTAATTTATCCTCTCGAGGTGTTGGGTCTGAACGGACGGATATGGGTACATCGGTTGATGGTTGAAATCGTAATGAATGCAAACTACATGCAGAAAAGTTAAAGTAACTAAGTAAGACGATGGCCAGCATCTGGTGCCTCGAATGCTCGTGCAGAAGAGGCAGAGCGAAGGCAGAGAAGTTATTATAAAAATAATCAAAGTTGGCCTGGACCGTGGAAGTCGTGAGGCTGGTGGAGTGGGCTTTAGACCCCTTCTGACATTCGCCCTGCCCATACCCCCATGCCCGCTGAACCTCCGGTCGAGTTCATTACGTTTGACAATTATGCGTTAATTTGCACCTAGCGCGCGATACTTCAAACGGTTTTTATTCATCGCACGCCGACTCGCGCCCAACTTGCGATCAACTCAAATGGGGAACAGAAACGGTCTGGATGATGTATAAAGCGGGATGGGGCGGAGGAGATTTCTCAACTTTTATATTTTGAACTTCCTGCAGCGCGAGAGCGAATCCTCTCCGATGCTTCGGGATGGTCGACTTATCAAAGGAGTCCTATGATAATCCCACCGTCCACTGAATATGTAACGAAGAGACGCGTTCCGTCATGATTAGTTTTGACGTCCAATCTGCGATCCAAGATTTTTTTACGCGTTATATTCTCTCTTTTCTACCATTTACTTATAATTTCTACGAGTATTACGTCCTTTTTTTTTTTTTATTTCATCATTTATACCCACAAATCACTGTTAATTGAAATTTTCTGAATACACACACTCGGGATGAAATATTCATGAAATGTGACAGACGCCTTCTGCAAGGGTCCGAGGCAGTATCTTGGTTTTTTTTTTTTATTACACGCATCTCGTTACGAGACCAGCGATAGTTGGGTGCAAATTTTGACGTTGGTCCAAAATTTAAACAGAGACGGGATTAATCGTCTTCAGTCAGTGACACGAATACACCACGAGGCGTGAGTCGAGATTGAAATCTCTCGGGTTTCAAAAGAGAATTAAAGAAAAAAAAGGTGGTCAAAGAGAAAAAATAAAAAAGTATACAGCCCATCAATTTTTGGGACAGGCAGTCGTCGTAGGTGATTAACGAATCTGCTCACTCGGGTCAATTAATCTCCATAAAACCTTCGAGCCAGCTGAGGCTGCGAGAAGCTCGGACAAAATGCGCACGATGAAAACGTGATAAAAGCGACTTCCGCGTGCCTATCGGTCCCAGTTTCAGATTAAAATCAGTCAGACGTAAAGACGCATTGAAATAAATCGCACAAACAAATATATATGTCCCAGTGCGCAAAGCCCGTGGCTAGTTGTGAAAATGCCACGGTGCTTACGTCGACCTTATTTAACCCTTGCGCAATGCTGGATCACGTGATATCAATTAATTTTGTGTATCGGGAGTCGTGAGCGAGGGGCGTGTGCCCGGATCGACACGTGCCAGCCACAATCGTTCCGAGTGACTCCCGACGTCATCAATTGCCATCGTAGGGTGGACCCGGGGACCGATGGACTAAGGGCGTCGAAGAATAACCGTTCGAACACCAAAAGCAAACACGAGTCACTATATTATATACCAAAAAGCATTTATTCTTTTATTCCTCTTATTCTTTCGTGACCGGCGTGGGCGTGTCACGCCAGCGTGGAACTAAACCGTGTTTGATCTCACGCTGGACCAGCGCCACTGTATTTTATTGTTTGGAAATTAATGATTGTCTACTTCGCGAGTATTTGACAAATTTGTTTTTACGATTTTATTTTTTTTCGACGCGAATTCGGTCAAGTCCGCCTTGGAGGGATTATTTTTTATCAAACGTTTCATAAATTACTACCATAAGTCATGTCGTAACTGTAATGCATCAAAGGAAGCCGAAATAATGGACTGAACGTTGACCGAAAGAAGGTCATCGAGTATATTGGTGCAAATGACTGGAGATTTTTCATCGAATACTGTTTCAAGTTTTTTGGATAAACATGCCGTAGCGCTAAAGGCGGGAAAATAATATTTGAACCTCGCCGATTGTCTGAAATCGATGAAAAGTAAGATAATTAAAAAATCGGGACAATACCGCGAAACCGAATGTCCGCATCGAATTTTAGCCAAAGGTATATTCAAAATTGTGATAGTTACTTGACTTCACAGAGAAAACAATAGAAATTACCAACTTCTACAATTTTTAATATTTGGAGCTGAAATTACAATTTATAAAATCGAATTCTAGGAGGAGCATGTGGGGGCCATGTGGACCCCAATATTTTGGTGTTTTCAGAATCTCGGCGAATGAAAACTAATTTTCATGTGTAATACAATTTTCTTTCTCATGGAACAAAAAAGAAATTTATAGATAATTGACCCAAAATATCGTACATAGAAAGCATTTCATCTTAGGAATAAAATTGGGGCCCCCACTAACCCGACATATTGTATAGAGGGCAAAAGAAAAAATGGCATGCCTCGTCTAGGGATAAGTGACCAACGATTACCGTAGTTCTATGATTTTTTATTATAATCTTTGTGAATAAATACTGTGGTTAATTGAGCTCGATGGATTATAGGGCCTCGATTAGTCCTTTTGGCCTGTAAATTTAAAAGAGAAGGGTTAAATAGCCGTGAGATCATCAGCAGAGTAATTTTTTCTGACTGGAATTATGATAATTTGTGAATAATTAATAACGTCATGCACGAGACATGAAGTAAAAGATTCATGACAATTAACTTGACAGATAAAATCGTTGGTAGAAATAAACAAGCTCCGGTATCTTCTATAAGTTGCCACCAAATCTTGAAAAGATGACAAAAAATCCTGAGCATAACTCCCATAATCTGATTGCGAACCGCGAAATAATACACTTTCTGAATTAAACCAGCTGTTGACATAAATGAGTCTGGACACTTGATGAGGTGCCATTTATTTTATATCGTGCCTTTAAAAAATTCCACCATACTACCCGTAGCTGGGTAACTGTGTAAGGTATTAATCACCGCTGTTGGTAGACGGTTAAAAAATAAAAGACGTCCATATCTACGTCACTACGGCGTCGATAAGTAAGAAAAATAATTCCTGCAGGCTGCAGCCCGAGCGAATGTCATATAAAGAAGGTGACGTCACTTGTCTCTTATAATTCCAAGTCGTCGTTGTTATCGATATCATTCCGCCCTTGGAGATGATATAAAGGTTTTTTACGGTGACGTTCTTGATCTATGATCGCGAAAAAAAAGAATCCCTCAAAGATCCTGAAGAAATGATAATATACTTCCCGGCCTTCACCAATACAGTCGACATATTTACCGAGTTGGTTTCAAACTGGACCGAGAGGCGAGGGCTGCAGGGTGAAACTTTCTGAAATATCGCTTTATGGCTTTATGGCAGGAGATCTGCTCTGCCCTCGTCCCTTACCGAGGACCCACGGTCCACTCACCCCCTGAGGAGAACTTTGCCAATTTATTCACCTTTTTTTCTCTCCACACGGCAGATAGCTTTTTATATCAATATGCCAGCCGATTCAATGGGCACATATATCGGTCATGAAAAAAAAAGTCCTCGACACAGCCGTCCATGTTCCGCATGTACAAACACTACAATCAATGGCTCAATCAAATTCTTCGAGATTCAAATGAAAGAAAAACATTTGCAGAGATGCTGAAGAAACAGTCACTCGAAGCAATTGATTTCTAATGATTTCTACTGATTTCCTCAGGTTTCCAGCTTCATCCCTCCAGCTGCCATTATATTTGCTATTTATTTTGCTACATTGAACGAATACCTATTTTCAAAATATTTCTTTCAATTTCAATCTATGCAATCTGTTTCATCATGCATCGTACACTTTAGTTTTATGAAAAAAAATAAATAATTGTTTAGTTGTAAAAATATGAAAACAGGAGAATTTTCAAAAAGTTCAATTATTTCAGTTCTGTTTCACAATATCATAAAAGTACCCAATTAACAATTGAGAGATCGTCATAATCAAAATTAAAAGTAGACCCAGCCCCTCGTACGATGTGCGGTCTGGTCATGGTAAAGTATCGAAGTATATTAAGCGGTATGGGATGAAGGAAAAAGGAAAAATAAACAGAAAAAAAGGATATAACATAGAGAGCCTGAGGTATGTGGAAGAAACTGGGAGGAACTTTGAGGATAATACGAAGCCTCGAAGCGCGTGTTGCAGTGTACATATTCGCGGCATCAATCTTCATCCATCACGTATGGGTCGGCGGGGTGTACCTCTACCTCCTTGCAAGCTCTACTCAGCTTCTCTCAGCTTTGCCGACGCGACGCCTCGCAAAGGCGATGGATTGATCTTAGCCCAAACTCTTCGGAACATTTGTTCTCGTTTCTTTTCTCATTCCAAACCATGTTGCTTCGCGTCTCGAATTTCCACCACAAATTTCGTTCTACTGTAACAATTCATTCCAGTTATCAAATATCATAATAATGTCAGTTCAAAGTTTTGCAACGTTCGAAACGCTCTTCCTTTCGCGCCGTACCGTGACCTCACTATCCGCTATAAGAAGCCCGCCCTCTAGCGACGTCTGTGGAAACCCACTGCTCACACGAAGCTTAAATCTTCGTTTCTCATAGTTCTAGTTTTGGCGTCAGTTTTGACGCCACGACCGGACAGAAAGAGAATCGCACCCGGGTCTCCCGCGGCATATCCTCAATCTAGATGGCAGTGCTCATGTGTAAGAAAGCATTTTTGCCCAAAGATTCGTTTTACCCATTTTTAACAAATTTTATTGTAGAATTGAAGAATTAAGTTTCAAGTTTGACATTTCTCTGCGAACAAACCCAATTTAATATCCTTCGAAGCGGATCAGGAGCGACTGCGGGTGATAAAACCTGTGGGATTTGAAGGAGAGATTGCATTCTGGTGGTTCTGGAGAAGGAATTGATACGTGGTACCGCCATCGGTGCAGATATTAATATATCGTCGATCCTTTTCGAAAATCGAGTATCTATTGCCAACTCATCAATGGGTGTTTACGCGGGTCTGTGCCGCCACGATGCCGGCGTCGGCTCGGCTGTCAGTTGTTATTGATGGACCGCGGGCACTCGGGCATTCAGGCATTGAACATTGACCATGGCGGCGGGCGCAGAGGCGGTAGGCACCTATGACGTTAACGCGAATATAATGCGATCCACCCTTCGCCTACCCGTCCGACGCTGGCCAACAATACAGTTTTCATTTTGGGAAGACCGTGGAAAGGGTGAACGGCCCCCCAACGCCCAAAAACCCCGGTCTTCGAAGCCGGGATAGAATTCAGTTTGACGAAGCGAAGGACGCCACCCAAATATCAGAGGTAATGGCGCGTGCTTCGAAACTCTTCGTCACGGACGATTTTGTCGCACAGTTTTCTTATACGCGAAGGGTAGCATTTGTCACTTTACAAATTATCAGACTATTATACGAAAACTCGATTGAAATGTTTCAAGAAAATTGATTCTTTCTTATTTTTCATACAATGCCGAACTCACGTCTCGCTGTACGGTTAGAAATTTCAATACCTTTTTCCATTTCAAAATATTTTCACCGTTAACGAAACAGAAAAATTAATGTTGTTACATGAATCTCATATGTTTAACAGTAGAATTTTTGTTTTTTCCTGATAAAACACACAAATAAGGGGAAATGGGGAGGGAAATGGATCAAAAGGGTACATAAGTGACAAAAATTAAAAACTACTGGATAAGTACTATTATTATAATACTTCGTACATATTAAAAGTTGTCCAACTTTTAAAACGATCATCCAAGCATTTTGAAAACAGAAAAATGATAGCGTTCCCACTTCTTAGACTGAGCCTCCGAGATGAATAATTTCGAGTTTTTAAAATGACAAAAACTCCACACAAAAAATTGACAAAAAACGTCGACCACTATTTGTGTAACTTTTTTGTGTGCAGGAAGAAGTTTGGGTCCAGTGCCCATGGCGTGACAAAGCTTCGAAACTAAATAATCGAAATAAATATGAAACACACGTGTGTTTGCGATCTTAGTACCGAGCTCGGGGGTTGACACGCTCGCTCGAGATGTCACGGAGATAGCGCACAGAGTACAGAGCATAGCCGTTGGCCCATTGGATTGCCGCAGGGGATGGTTCAAGTCGGGTTCTGGTCCTGCGGCGTAAAACCTGTGCCTATTCTTACCGTGGCTGTACCGCACGAGGGAGTCAAAAGCCGATGCCGAGGGAGCGATCCTGGGGGGGTGAAAGAGAAGAGGGTGGCAGGGGCGACCGGGACACGTGACTCGTGTTTGCCAGGCACACAGGAACGACGTCCTGGGCGCACGATACGGAGGTTGGCAAAACACCGGCGCAATGCAGGCATAAGCGATATTTATGTCAGCACAAAGGGACGCGCGTGCTAAAAGAACAACCCGAGGTTGGGGTCCGCAGAACCATTGTGCACCTCGGCCCTGATACGCCATGGACGATGCTTGACTGTAATGTGGAACACGGATACGTTCCGGAGTGTCTTACCGGCTGCCGGACATTCGATGAACTTGATCATCTTGAGAGCGGTAATATTGAAGAAGTTGCACAAGATTTGAGAAACTTTTCGACCGTAGAGAAAAAGATTTGAGAGCATCGAACGATGCACTCCTGCAGCCACGTATATACTGCACTGCACTGGGTGCAAGGGTGCCATTGAAATTTATGCGGAGCGGTTTATCCAAAGTTTAATACTTTTCGAGCAAACAGAGGCCCACGTGCGCTCCGCCCTTCACGGATGCTGACAAGATTAAAATGGTGATTCTTTGAAAGGAGCCAAACTGCCAGCACAACATTGAACGAGATGGCTAAGAGCTAAATTTGTTATATAAGCATTGAATGCAGATGAGACGAAATTAATTAAGAGAAGGAATGATAGCAAGATCACATCAAATGCATCAGACTGGTTTTCAGTAACGATACTTCATATTAGGTTCGTGAAGTGATTGAACAGCAAAAACACATCTTCTTACGATGATCAAGTGTCAATTGCACATAATACTTCCGAAATCTAAAAAATCTCTGAAGTTCTATGGCACTATGCACTACAATCTTAAATGGTGTCATTATCGTTCAGTGATCATTGATTAGCATAGATTGGTTCACCGTTGCAGGCTATTCCGTGTACATTCTGTTCGTTCCAATACCGTTTCGCGGTTCAAATTCCTCTGGAATAATTAAAAAAAAATGCAAATTGTAGTATACCCTCACGTTGAACGACCAGGGAAGATTAATTACAATCGAAGTATGCAAAGTCGAGGGGTCAACGTGCAGTGACATATGAGACCTGCTGTACATTTGTACGTATTATGTACTTTGATTGTAACATATGTATACCGTTCGAAAGTCTGTTAAAATAACATCAGCAGACGGGCGGTCAAGTGAAACTTCAATGGACACTAAGATAAAAAATAGAATGTCGGAGTGTCGGAGTAATGTTTCAGTTAAAAATTGTTGTAGGGTAAAAAAAACGTATAGGTATCCCCGAAAGAAGTACCAGAACAGGTGTAATACATCGGTCCGAGTCCGCCATTTGATTAATGGCCGTAATCTGGGAATTTATAGAGACGTCACCGCACGGGTCCTGGAGGATACAAATGAATTCGACGTCGGTGTTCGGGCATTAGATACAGAGGAGTTGGACAGAGATTCGGTGAGGCGCGGGGCACGCGGAAGATGAGGTTGGGATTAGGCCAGCGGCCTGCGGGCTCCCACGAAGATCGTGTAGACTATCGTAGTACTCGCCCATTTACCAACTGCGAATAATTTACAGTAGGCAAAACTCTCACAACCGTGAATCAAGTCCGCTGACGTCTTCCTCGAAAAGTAATGACCTACGACTGCCAGAAGTCGAGGGTTCGAACAATGTTTCCAGTGACGAGGGTCGTGGCTCAAGGACCGTCACACGTACCTGTAAAAAGAAATAATATCTTTCTCAGTATCACCAAACACAAGAACAATGTGAGAAACATTTTCTTCCAGGAGACCCTCACCACCTCCATTCCCGTAGGTCACGCACGCGTTGAACAACGGATAGATAGATCACGATACTATACTGCATCACACGTGTGTCTTGAACTCAAACTCTGACCAGACTAGAGGCGCCACATACATGCATTGATATTCCATCGCCATCGGTCACATTCTGCCCAGGAATTCTATCGGGACATTATGGATGCTACGTGTCCATCTTACCTGGAGATCTCGACTCAGTTTAACCAAAATGACTTCACATCGAAGCTTGAATCATTCAGAGGCACTCGATCAGTCGAAGCAATGAGGTTAAAGTCTTTGACAGTCGATGGAAATCAATGGCAGTTGACAAGAGTCGAGAGTCAGTTGACGTTCGCCTGGAATCAACCGATCGATGTTCAGTTGGACCGTCTGGCAAAAGACTGCAATTTCTATTCCGAGTGAGATTGTTTGTCGTGGTGGCAGCCATGCAGTTGATTTGGTATTTGGTGTGGATGTCGCCATTGACAATGAATTAGTTACAAACACACACACTGCGTTACTCCGCACACTTGTACCCGAGGCATTTTGGCTTTGAATGGAATATATCGTAGTGCAACCCTTGTTTGCTTCGTTTGGGCTGTCAGAGCGACACTGTTATGGCTGACTGACGTGATCCCATGCTGACCAAATCCCAACCGTCTCTTACCTTGTTGGTTAACAGAATTCCATGTGTGTGAAGAGGATGACTGAGAAGTACAGTAACAATGCAGGAATGTTGTTGCGCAATGTATACCGTCATATGAATCGGGAAACGATATATTGTGCAAACACTCTGTACCAAAGAGGGTTGATAATGGTGCGTCAGTGATCCCTTACGAACTACCAGCGGGCAAAGTAGCGAAACTTATATAATTGAATATAATATCATACCCATTCGGAAAATAAATTATTACGAGTAGATATGAAGTTATCTGGCCTCCCGGGAGACGTAAATTGCCATTACGCCTCCCCAGCGGGGGACGCACGCCCCAAAGATCTTAATTATTAATTATCTTTGGACGTTATCTGTCGCATCGTTTCAGAAATTACCGAAATCCCCCTCCGATAAGGCCCACGACCGCCACGTAGTTTCCAAAACTCACGTTATAACGATCACAGACGAGTTTTACAAGCAATTGTACCGAAGTTCGTACCACGTAATAGATTTTGTTCTGGTAGGCAGAGTGTAAAACGGAAAAAAATTGGTCCGCAGACGAATTTGACGACCCCCGGAGCCCGGGGCACCGCTCGTGGTGAGACGGGGGTATCGTAGGAGTCGCCCGAAGGGGTCCCCAACAATGGACGAGGATTAAGCGTGACACCCGTGGCACAAAACTAACCCCAGATTCATGCGAACCCTTCCTGTCTCTGTTCCAAAGCTAGTTACGTCCTCGGCTTCTGTCAAGGACCAGCTGCAGAGATTTTGGAGCCAATGCGAGAGCCGGGTCAGCGGTAACGTGGTCGGACGTTATCTGGTACTGAAATATTTTTTTGCGGTCAACGTGAGTTCGTTTGTGCTGGCTTGAAAGTAAGATTGTGGAAAAGTGAGAAACTTGGAATATATAAATTGGTTGATTTATGTCGTAGGTATGTACGCGCGAGCTGGGAATGTGTTAATTATTCCGAAAGAAGAGACGTCGTTAGATTTACGACGCGTTCGGTCGACTCGAACGGCGCCTGTACAACCTGAACCTGAAACATCGCGTGGTTACAGTGTTCGATGCACACGTTTTTCGGTGTGTTATTAATTGGTCAATTATGAATATTTTTCTCTTATCTTTTATTCATTATCCGACGTTACTCCTTCGGACAATTAGTCAAGCGAGTGTTAAGTCACCAATTTTATTAAGGGTCACGTCAATTTTTCATAACTTCGATATTTATCTATTTATAATTTATTCCACCTACGATCTTGAGAATAAACTTCATTCTATTCACGCCAAGAACGCGTTCTGAAAAACGGTACTTTTTACCATTCAAAAATAATGACCAGCCTTTCCCACCTTTTTCTCTCTCCACAAACAAGGTGCAGGCTACGATAGAATAGGACCCGGCACCCTATTCCTAGACCCCGATTTCGCTACCCTGGAATCACACCCCGGTAAATTGACCCTCGGTGCTAAATACCTCCCTTTGACACGTGGACGCTTGGGGACGTCAGGGGGTACGGATGGAATTACAGACAGAAAGTATAGAATTTATAGATAGTTGAATAGATACGGAAGCGTGGAGGAAATCGTCACCCGACTGTCTATCTTTGTCTTCCTCGATTCGAGGAGAAAAATGAAAAAGCTCGATCAAACGAGCATTGTGTCCGCGTTATTGATGATCGGGGAATTATCCTCATTCCAAAAGTCAATCATCTATCAATCCACACCGACGGCTGTGTGTCGAATCTTTTGTGCTAATGATCCAAGAGTCGTAGAAACGGTTATTTTCACCCTGACAGGAACTGTTCAGAGTCGATCTTGAAACAGTGTAGACGAAAAAAATCGAGTGTTCTTGTTCCAGACCCAGCACGCAAAGCCACCGTGCGATCCTCGGCACGTGTCCGAGATTAATGTGTTTTGATTTTTAGACTTCATATCATATCGACGTCGGATATAAGCCTCCTTTCTCTCTGGCAGTGTTGTGCAGTCGGTATATGACCTAAACTGCTCCGTTGTTGCACCCCTGTCCCGCAGCACCCCGACCGGGAGCATATAGTAGCTGATTCATTCGATCTGACGTTTTAATAAATGCCCGACATCATCCCGCGCTCAGGAGTAGCCGATTGATGTATAATGACTCGGGTATACTGGCTGCAATCGCTGACCAAAAACGGTCCGAGTCGTCGCTTCAGGAATCGGGATTAATTAATGTAAGGGTGAACTTTTTTCTCCCTGCAGAACGGAATGGGATAAAAAGCGAGTGAGAGAGCCCTGGTTCGGTCGTCCTTAAGTGACCGTACGTCGTCTACTCTCTCGACCCAATTAGCCGCTGGAAAGATAACGAGCGAGTTTTTCGCAAGGGATTCGCGCCTTCGAGGATGAAGAACCAACGACTCTCTCGAAATAACAAACCTCTTGAGAAAAGTGGTGGAAGATTAAGTGTACTGTATACGAGACTCCGAAGGGAGAGAAAACGCCACCCTTGGACTGCAGGGGCGGAGGGAATCTCAATTAAAAGTATCCGCTGAAAAGTCAATGGGAATTTATTTCAGAGGTTTGACGTGGAAGAAGAAAAATGGCGCGAGAGGATTTTCAATTTTTTTTTTTATTGACCACGGGGGCAGTATCGTCGTGATCATAGTATAACTGGGTGCAGTGAGCTCGGCGCGAGCTACGACTTGGGGTGGTTTAACAAGAATTTGCAGAATGGGAGAGCGTCGCGACGCCAAGTTCTCGGGGTAGGGCTCGCGAAATAATCCAGGCGAGAAGAGACCGGGAAATAAGATGAAAATACCTGCGGAGTTAGAAGTCTTCGGAGCCTCGGAGCCTCGGAGCCCGAGCATTGCCCAACCCTGGAGGAAGTTCGTGGTGAAAACTGAGAAGGCGAAGAGAGGAGTGTGAGAATAAGACAGGAGAGTCTTTATATAATTCCGACTAATACTCGGTCGGTAAAACTTATACAACTCTTGGAATTAACGGCTAAGTCCTACCCCAGATACATTCTCAAATATTCGTAATAAGCAAAGTTAGTCGGCGAGAGATAAACTTTCTTGCGCCAATTTACATTTTATTTTATTTATCGAGATTATAGCGAGAGCAGCGCCGGCTTGGACGATGGCTCGTAATTTTCTCTCTAGCTACAATTCATAGTTTAAAAAAAAAAAAGTTTATTTCTGTGTATATAAATCGTGTCAAATATTCGAGTCTGATAAACATTCCAAGTGCCTTAACTCCAGATGAAAATTACGGTCCTGTGAAATAACAGAGTCCTTCGACTGTAGCTTGAACGAAGCTTTTTTTAATAGCCTAAAAGGGAGCCACTTTGCTACAACTGTGACATAATATTCAAAACGGTAAAATCTTCTTAATACACCCGTTTGTAATCCACCGGTTGAATTTCCTGCCCTAAAATTAAGGAAACTCCGGGTCCTCTAATCATACTAATCAAATTTTCGTACCAAACTCGCGAATTATGATAAACACGGTCCCCGTTTCCATCGATTCAAATTCCCCCCGGAACACGGTATACTACAATGTTAATATAAACAAAGTGCATCATAACCCGAAGTGGAAAATCCACTAGACAGAATTGCGCAAGAGTTCCATGCATTATACGAGTGTGCCAACAGCTCGTGTTCGTGTAGAGTGGCCAGTGCATTTTCAAATTGCATCACGACCGCATCAACGCTCCGTGAGGTTGTTTTTCATACTTTCGAACGGTAGCGTCCCACAGATTTCACCCCGCATCGGAGAATCTGGAAACCCGTGGACCAAAAAGGACGTCGATATGCCTGGTACGGTGCTAATCTCCCAATTAGCACGTGCTGCCAGTGAGCTTACAGACTCAACGGATGAGATTGGGGACCCACACGTTGAGGATAAGACCGGTGGTCTTATCCAGACGGATCTGCTTATCCGTTCGGTAGCCTCGATCTAATTAACCTTGAATAAAGGGCGGATTCCGAAGATCGATAAATTTTAATTGTCAGAAAATATAATTCGAACGATTCTCTTCTATGCTAACGAGAGATGAAAGCTCTCGTGGTATTGAAGCTCTTAAAACTGAGACTTGCCATACGATATGCAAATGGTAATTGGTACAAATGCAACGCGGAACAATACGCAATAGAGAGCCGGAGGTTTGTCTCCCGCCCTTTTGTCCCGGGCTTTGATTTCTTCTCCCTTCGGGATATAACGCCGTTGTTGAGGAAGAGGAAGAGGTGATAGCGAGACGAGGAGGAAGAGAGGAAGCAGCGAGATAAAGAGGATAGCGAGAGAGTGAGAGACGCCCGGAGAACCCGAGGAGAGTGAACGATATTTACATCCGATTTGCATACTAGTTGATCCCTATTGCTTCCATCTCAAACCACCCCGGACCGCGACCCTCCGGTCCTCCTGAACCTCTGGTTACGTACACCGAACCACCGAACCTACATCTAGGCGCGCCACCCTCTTTTTTAAAACCTCTTTTCCCTTCGCTTGGATTCGCGGACTCGTTACCGCAGTGTTTCAACACTTTTATTATATTTGCACGAGATCGCGTCCCTTTGTCTGCAGTGGTAGGATTTTTCTTATCAAAACTTTTTCACCGATGTGAGAGAAAATCGCTTAGACTATTTTTTTTCTTCTTCTTTTACACCTGTCGTTTGGATTACTCGACCGAAAATGAAAGCTACATTTACGACTCGCGAGTCTCTCGCGTTTAAAATTATTAACGAGTCAGCCGATTTGCCTAACGAGGTACTTTGGGCCTACTCTTAAATTTACAGCGTAAAGATCTTCTTGCGAGGTTTGGTTTCTCAAAGCTAGATACCAGAGGATACTTCACCCGTTTTATTGACCATATTTTTACCTCAACGGAATGAAAAATTCACACAGTCGTAAACGGTACCCGGAAATTGATGATCATCTAAGATAGGCATGAAATGCGCGTGGACTCGATTATAATCGCTTCCACACAATCTCACACTCTTTAAAAAATAAAAATCACGTCAGTCGGGCTAGATTGACTCGATAAGAGTGACCATTCAGTCCGGAAAAGTCACTGTTCACTTTTTATGAAGCTTGACCCGACTCCTTGATGAGAAACCAATTAGTTCGATGCATTGTATTTTACAATACTTGATTTGAAATTTTAATGATCGTTTGCCAATACTGGAGGTAAGAGAGTGGGCTGGGTCATTCGTCGTCTAGGTGCTTTCATTAGCGAAGGCACAAAGGTTTCATTTCATAAAGTAGAGTCGGTTAGCATAGTGGGTGGAGTTCTCATGGAATCCCCAGAGTACCGAGAATCGTAATATAAAATTCTGAAGCTCTGCGGTAACTGGCCGTAGCGCACAACACTCGCTACAAAACGTTAAGACCGTCGGTTCGGTGTCTTCGCTATAGTTTACGCACGACTAACTCCTTGGCTTTTTCTCTTCTTAATTATCCCGGCTAATTCGGTCCATGGGCGAGATAGGAAAACAGGGACCTCTTCCCTCCGCTTCCTATCTAACCAAAAGCCAACTACATTTATACGACCTGATTATTCCGGTTGCCAACTGTTAATGCCAACTAAAAATCCGACCTCAACCAACCAAAAATCTCCGGAGATAAACTTTTGTTTCTTATCTCTCGTTATGAGGAACCACTGAAGAATTTCTACCAAAAAATCCCCCCAGAACGACGAAGAAGGAAGATATCGGAAATGCAGCAGCGGACTATGGTCAGGGCCTTCGCCAAAGTCTTGAAGTGCCGATTGATATCTGGACCCGGTGCCAAGAGGGCGAAGCACACTGTCTAATTAACTCCGTGACTGGATGACCCCACAGAACCCTCTTCACCCTGCACCCGACGTTCTCGTTCCTCCGTATCCTCGCACAAGTATCTTAACTTGAATACATACGAGTACGTTAGGTGCTCTCACGACACGCTACCTCTTCCTCTGGATAAAGACATCATCGTGCCCACGAATGAGACTTTGCTCGGGTACAGTCTGACACCGCGGAAATCAGTGGTGGACATATTCCTACCTACGACCATCTCCGGGTCGGATACAGAGAAAAATTATCATCTTCAGACTCCGGACGGATCCTTTGACGATGGAGACTTCGTCGCGTCGAAATCTAGCGGTGGATCCCTGGGCCACGGAAGAGGAGTGATCGAAGAAAGTTCGGGAAGGAGTGTACCTTGGCTGATACAAGATAGCTCCGCGATATCCACGTGGGGTCAGGACGCCAGTGGGATGGACGTTGGACGCGTCGCGGCGCCCGATGCTTGTGGTGTTTCGTTAATTAAAACGAACGAACGGACGGAAGGACGAGCGAGTGAATCAGCGAGTTAATTTTATGCGGGTGTCGAACGACGGGACCGGGTTTCCCATTACCGGCGACGGTCCATCCATCAGACCAGAATGCAGCGAATCATGTGGCGAACTTGTTTTTGCGAAATCACTGCAAAGCTTGTGCCCTGATTTCATAGGTATTCGTGTAGATTGTGGTTATCGAGGAGTAAAATTATCCTGGGCTAATCAAGAGATGCTCTTGGGTATCTGAAAATTATACGATAACGGATCTTGCTCGTAGGACGCACCGGTGGTCAATTTTTATTCACCGTAACGTCGGGTTATACCAGCACCAAAAGCACGGTCACATCTCGGTGGTTTTTACGAGTAGAACGAGAAGCGAAGCGACGGCGTCGCGACGTCGTGGGGTAATAGTTATTAATCTGTGTTTTTATCAGACTCGATCCTGCAACCTCGCCGTCGTGCTTTTACTGGGTCTCCGCATGGTCGCCATCTAATTCACAGCAATTTAATGCGCCGCGAAACATTGATACACTGTTTATTGCCGGGGGGCTCAGTTGAATCCTTAATAAGGTCGAGGGATCTCAGATCTCAGAATGGCCGCCTCTTTATCTCGCGAGTCTCCTTATCTGGAAAATCTGAATTTAACACCGCAGTTTCTTGAGTTTGATTGAATTGTGTCGATATTTGAAACAAAAAATTGAGCAGAAGGTTATTCTGGCTTTTCGAAAATCACCAAAAATATGGGGGAGGCTGTGAGGGATGAGATGATTATTCTGAGATAAATAGGCGTAATAAAAGTTGAAGAGAGACGTAGGCGAGGCGATAAAGCAAATTACGGGAGTTATTGTAATTTTTCTATCTCAGTGATTCGAGTCAAAAGACACATTTAATGTCTGGAAGAAAGCGCTTGAGCCACTAGAAGAAGCTGAATCGCTTTTTTACACTTTTAACTCTGAAAAATTATAATTGTCATTTTGTTTGCTGATATTTTTATGGAAAATACTGTCGGGAGATCAGAGAGGATAAGAGATATTACGAATTATTTAAGGTGGACCGCGCATAAAGCACCCATTTATGCGGATTATAGCGGTTTATAAACTCGCTCTCTCTGCAGATACTCAGACGTGGAATATTTTCGCAACAACCACCCCCTCCGTGCTGGGTCAGAGTGCATCAAGCTTCACGCAAGCGACAGATTTCCTCGGAACCGGAAGATAATCAGTGGAAATAATTCAATTACACGAAGTGGGTATCACAGAAAAATCATTAATTGGAGGAACCTGAAAAAATCTCCAGGCCATTCTCGAGGTAACATGACTGACCAATGAATTGGAAAGTATTTTGGGTATGAGCAGAAATGAAAAAATTGGATCAGGGTGGTGTCCGAACTTGAATATGCATTCGAATATGATATTCCAGGATCGTCAGAGAGATAAGAAATGAATGACCGTATAAAAATGGAGAATTAGATCACCAGAAACCGTATCACATTGCGAAAGGGTCTTAAGTAATCGAATCGTATTGCAGTAATAGCTATATTTTAACTTTCCTGCCAATTAGCGGAGTATTTCAAAACTACATTCCTCAAGTTTTCTCTTGATTTCTGTCCCAATTAGTTAACTTTCGTACTAAAAAAAAAATGGCGTGGTGATGTTAGAGTGGAGCGAGAAAATTTGTCGCAAAGGTCAAACCGAAATTAGAAATTTGACTAGCCGCAGGTTTTCAAAACAATTTAGTCTACGTCTGGTTGAGCAGCATGAGGCAAAGGTCAACGGGGGCAACAATTTTGTCACGCACTTGCAAGCATCTGGTTCAACGTGGCGTAAATTTTCCGCACAGGGTGCGTGTACTATTCCACCTGGAAAAACAACGGCATTTACAGATCATGCTCGGAGCACCCCGGGAACCGTTGGTGCGGCAATGTTGATCAAAGAATCCTCTTTCATCTGGATGGCTTAAAAATATACGGCGAACGCGAAAGAGCTTCGCTCTACCGTCTTTGTTCGATATCAGAGATAATAATCATCATTTTCCGGCTCAATCATCTGAAAACAAGCGTCGCGTCGCGACGTTCGAATGTATTTGGCACGCAACGCGTTTCTCCAATTAAACCGCGAACCCAACCATCGAGGGGTGCCTATCTGTTACCGCGCAAAAACCGACGCCAAGGTTTCGCCCAATTAGGCCTACAGGCTTGTTTGACCAACCGTCTATCTCTCGAGCCACCAACACGCGACTGTATTTTTATTTTTACCTCCGCGGGAATCGAACCGCTTCCATTGTCTCGGTCATTTGTTTGAATTAACAAAAACCAACCGGATTAGAAAGCCAAAGAAGTATTCACCATTTAATTTGGCAGAGATATGTAACCCGATACGAAGAACACAAGACATACTTTTTTCTCCTCGTTACATTTAATCACCCCGATGCAAGATTGTAGTCTCTTCGATTCTCGACGCTTTTGTTAGACGTTTCCATTACCCCCATAACTAAAGAATGATACGAACATGCGAACTATGCATTTCTTGGTTTCAGATTTTCGTGGTATTTCGCCTAAAACACTCGGCAACACTCCGATGGTAAAATTCGAACGAGACTGTCCGAGTTGAGGATCGAGTCCCGCGGGCCCCTGGTTCTCGAAGACGTCCAACTTCCGTTGAGGAATGTGATCCATCGCCAAACTGGGCTCGTGGCATCAGCCGCTCGTTGGCTAAGGTAGACCACACACACGCAATTTTTGAAACTTCAGTAACGGAGCGATGAAAGCGAAAGAGAGAAGGCACTCGCCTTATTTATGTCCCAATGGACATTCCCGGTCATCTGTTTTTATTTCTGCCTCCGAATGACGTCTGGGGGTCTCGACGAAAACGAATTCGACGAATCTTGATAATGCTCGGCATCTCGTACCACGCTACCACGATTTAACATCACGAAATTCGATTAATATGTCAGAGATTAGAACCGGAGCGAATGAAAAGCCCAAAAATTTTGCCACTGTCAATCTTGAGGGCTCTGAAACGACCGCAATTCGGGATAGAATCAAAGGCGATTGGATTAAGTTTAAATTGAGTAAAAATCATAGGCCATACATGGACTAGTTTGGCATTCATGGACCTCGACACAGAGACGGAGTTTTGGAAGGACGTGTGAGATGGTGTATATTGTGTTGGTATAGAGAGTAATATGCAAAGTAGATCAGAATTCAGGGGTGCGCGGTCCGGCTCGGGGGGTGGCATACGCGACCCAAGGGGTGATTAGCGGCACAAAAGCCGACGCCGCTACAAATGGAACCAAATTGGTAGAAAATTGATAATCAACCACCAATATCAACCTCCGAAAGCATACAGCGTGCAGGAGGAAGACAACGATGTGGGGATCCCACGTACGCTGTACCTAAACCTAGGATTCAACCTCCACAGTCAAACTATTCAAATCTGACCAAGAACTGGGCGAGGGATGCGAATGACGAGGCACATATTTATCAACCTGTGTATTACAACCCTTCGGGGGACACATATATACATGTTCATCATCGATAAAGATAGTTTTCTACAATAAGGAAGTTTTATGATTTTTCCAATCCACTCGATCCACTTGTGCACCCAATTTTTTATCGTTGGTTTTCACGAAAATCTAGTTTTTTGACGTTATAGCGTTTGAATTCCGCGGTCACACAGTACCTACCTTCTACGCACAGATTGACCAACTGATGGCGCTGCGGACAATCATAGTCAAAAGAAAGACATGGCGACCGAGGTACTCTGTGACGTCACTTGGAGCTTGAAATCAAATGATTTTTTTTTCTTTCTAAAAATTTCTAAAACTTGTATTGAACTTTCAATCTGAGGAAATTTTTCTCTATTTTGACAACCCTGCAGGGTTTCTCGATGAAAATGTTCATTATCTACATAAAATTGTACTTCAAAGTGGGTGAAAATAATCACCTAGTCAGAAACGGTTTCTGATTGATCGTTACGTTAAAATTGATTCACAATTTCACCGCCGTATTTGAATGACTTGACGTATCCTTCAATAGAAATTAGCGAGAACTAGGAGATACGAAGTGTAAAATGGTAGGAGTATGTTTTTATTCACATATATGACGACAGATGGCGGGCTTTTTATAATGAATAGTGACGTCATAGAATGAAAAAAAAAAATCGTGGAAAACTCAATCAACAACTGAATAAGAAGACTCATTTTGATCTTGTATGTTTATAATTTCGTTCTTTTCAATTTAAAAACGCCAGGCACGGTACAGAGAACTGTGAACACGATGGAATGAGAAGGAACGAAAGGAAGGTACGAGATGATAGGCTGGGACGGTGAGAGGGTTATTAAAATGTAAATATGAATTGACAACTTGGAACGCAGTGTCAGATTGAACATGAGTGTACGTGGTCAACCCACGCTTGCCTAACCTTTGGCCCCTACCCTCCTTCAAAACCGCTATATAGAGGGTTGAAATTCCAGGAATGAAACTTGAAAGATCTGATTATCACACCACGTTCTATAACTCTGTATTTTACTCTTACAAAAGAGAATTCAATTCATATGTGGAAAAAAATGAATGTTCCATCGGGTAAAAAAAAATCGCGAAGGTTGACAATTTTTCGTGTATATGAGGCTGTACTCGTTGTATCGGAGTGCACCCGGCCCGCGGGGTGCAGTAACGTTAGTTGAAAAAAAATCCAGGTTGTTGTAGCTACCGCAAAGCTGACATAGAGGTACTGAAACGTCATGTACCACCGGTCCCCGTTTCCCATACTTCATGGCTATACGAGAGAACGTGTTACGGTTAATTGTTTCATTGTTTCGGCTCATTCGCGGTTTTAGAGCTTTCGATTTGATTAACGAGCTCGCGGAACGAAACCCGAAGCTTTTTCTGCTGTTACCGAAAAAAACTATGAGAATCCCAAATCTTCGACTATCTTTTCCGTTCGTTGATTAAAAGTAAAATCAGTGCGACGACCCGAACGGCTCGCGCAAGTTAAGGGTCCGCAGCCTCGTTCTCGCGCGGGTTAGTGGGGCCCTCGTAGTCGGTATAGGTGGACGACGGCGTAGGTGTGTGATACGGTATGTTACGATTTGCATTGCAAATATCCACCCCGCCCATCTTTGAGGGGGTCGCGTTAAGGGTGAGTCAGAGATCGCGCGAACCCCAACTGTACGAATCGACGTACTCCTAGTCGTCGATGCCGTTACCGGCTCCTCGACGAAGCCAGAGCGAAAGCCCAGAATCCAGCGAATCGAATAGTCACGGTCTTCAAGCGCAATGTCATCAGAGTTGTGATCTCTGACCATTTTCGTCGGAATAAAACGGGGAATCGAAAGCTCAATGGTCGATTGTGAAATTCTGCTGCCTCATCAATAACCGAGGGTTGAGTGCGGAATGAGGAACATCGAACATCGGGGTGATTTTGAGCCAAAGGTAAATAGATTCAAGGCCGGAGTTTCGGGGTGGGGGTCAATCCGTCATTAGAAATTCCACGTAATAATATTCGAGCAAATAATTCGTTAGGTTCGTTCTGCGGTCTGTTCGTTAGTGTAATTAAAATAAATTCAAATGACTTTCTTGTTCTCCGTCCGTCTTACTCTCCCGTCGTCCCTCGGCAGCCCTCGACTCCTCCCCAGATGTCTGTCTGTCGTTTCACGAGCCTGTCTGACAGTCTGGCCCTCGTCCCCGGTTCATCCGTCCTTTCAAGACTTCCTTCTTTAAATCCGTTGATTAGTGCAAAAATCCGCTTACAAATTAAATAAACTCCTCCCCACCAGCATAAAACATCGAACACTGAGTGCGCCCGCCTCGGCAATCCGCCGTAGGATGAACGTGGAAACTGTAAAGTCTTCGGAAAGAGGGAGTCCTTTAATATCTTAAGTAAGCCCGAGCCAGGAGACAAAAAAATAAGGTTCACCGGCAGACGGGAGACGGGAGGTGGGCCAGCGGGAGGAAATACAAACACCGAATTAAAACAAAGAACGAAACAAAACGAGTGCGGTATATGCTTATCATAAATTATACCGTTTCGAAAAATCAGTCAGAATCGAAAGGAGCTAAAAGATCGTCTCATTGCAAAATATGCGATAAGAAGAAAAAAAAACAATGACAATAGTAGTATCGAAGAAACGGGCCAGTGATTTTCTTAATTAAAGTACAGAGTAAAGCTTTCTTTGCATCTGCTTCGAATCCGTTCGAATCGTCGGTCCGTGTAGACGTTTTTTTCCATTTTTTTTTTCTTTCTTTTCGAGAGGGCGGTCGCACTGAAATGCTTCTTGTGTAAGTAAAAATCTAAAGTGACTACCGACATCTAAGTTTTAATTAGTTTATCTTAGCCGCGTGGCCATTGAATATTTATAAGCTGTTGCTAGCGGTGGGGTCTCAACTGGGTAAAGTAGAAAGGGATGATATCGGACGGTACAACTACCGTACCCAGATTTCTGTCCCTTACGATTCGCAGAAGGTGTCGTGAACCCTCCAGTTTGCCAAAAATTTGGATCCCTTCGTTTCTAGTTTTGAAATTTACACGTGGAAGAGGAAAGGGTGGCGATTCTGGTCGGATCTGTTGTACTTTAATCAGTGAAATGTGTATCTTGTTGGTATCTTCTTGGTCCAGAGATAGATAATAGAAAGAGAGAATCAGCGACGTGGAAGAGCTGGGATGGTAAAGTGACAAATTTATGTGGTTGAGAGAGACCTCTCTCTGCTCGGCCGCATAACTTAGGGTACGTTGCGGTTACGTGTCGCGAGAGACCGGCTCGCGAGGGAATATAACGAAACAAAAACAGATAAAACGAAACTAAAAGACGAAAAACGGGAAAACCAGGAAACGGAAGAATCTATAAGTCCATAAATCTGCAACTCGGCTCGGGGATGGAGGGGGAACTCGGTATATGAGCCGACAGAATCCGCAAGAAATTTATATGCGTACGTCCTAAAAACCTCCAGCATCGAACAGCTCCTGGTCCTGGTCCCACCATGCGGCTAAGATATACGAGGATTAAGACGACGTTGAGGATGTCGCTGGACTTTAGCCAGGAATCAAGAATCCAATATACCTTCCAGAAGTCACGAGCAGGGTACAGCTTTTTATTATCACCACTTCTTCATACTTTTTTTTGTTATCACACAGCGTGCCAAAACCATAATTCCCACTGTTATCAATATTGTTATATTGAAACCAACATCATATCGTCGGAAGTAAGCCACGAGTGCGGAAAGTAGATCATTTACGACGTTCTTCTTCTTCCCACTGTTCTGACATAGGGAACTTCACGCATGCTGCGCAGGCATAGAAAATCAAAGCATCTAGCTGTGGCAAAAGTTAATTTTTACAATTTGTTTATTCTCACTTGGAACTGCCTGTTTTTTCATACATTTTCTCAATGACAATAAGCAGAATAGTCGCAAAAATGCAGCGTGTCAACAGCTCAGTGTCATTCAGTGGGCTTCTAAAGATTTGTTGTAATTTGTATCGCAAGTGCTCAATCACTGTCTGGGATGTCCATTACGTCCCACAATTCACTGAGCACAAAGGGCACTGGTGGTCACCTTGAAATGTGGACAGCAGAAAAACAAGCTGTTTGGGTCATGACCGCGGTCTCATTTGCAAATCGTCGAAGGTGAGAAGCTGTAGTAAGAGAAACCTCAAGAGATAAGGGGTCAACTGTGATCGCAGGAATCTGCATACTTCAAATGACTTTTTTTCATTCCACCCCTGCAGCAGGGTCCGTGTTGTAAAAGAAACACAGGCCCAAAGTAAAATCCGCAATGGTAACACTTGGCTAGAGTTTCAAACGAAGTGAGATACTATTAGCCCTAATCCCTGCAAACAGTACTGCGGTAAAATTTGAGGGGTTCCTTTGACGAGCAGATCGAGTGTACAAACACCGCTGTGTTTGCATTCAAAATATACCCAGTATACCACCTATTGTGGATATAGTACATACAGTTTTGGAAGACGGGGTCGCGTCGACGGTGGCCACATCCCTTGATTGGAGTCACCCCTCGTCCCTGAAACATTCTTCTAAAACTGTATTTCAATCGTAGAAGCTCGCGAGACGCGATATTCGATACCGTCGTTTTTCCTCATCATCTCCGGCTCGTTAAAATGTGAATAAAAAAAAAGAAATCTGAAATTCAAGAATAAGATATGATTTTAGGCGCTGGCGCCACGCCGCAGCGAGGGAATACGATATTTTCTTTTGGGATTGGTGAATGTTTGTTAGAGTTGGAGTAGGTATACGGTCCGTCCGTTGAGGCTTGGTTCTTTGACATTTGCATAGCAAGGCCCCCTCGAATGAAAACCGCTCTAATCTGTTTTGATTTATAAAATAAGAGAGGAACTGGAGAGGTTACGGGGCGCGGTGTCCTCTCCCTCTCCCTCTCCGCATTCACATTCACCCCCTCGCACCTCTCTTTCTCTCTGGCCCTCTCGGCAGGCCGTTATTAAGCGCAAGGCCGCGATACTTGGCGGGCTCAAAGGTTTGCTTTAATCACTACGTTCTCACGATTCCCTGGCAGCTCCCTCCCACAGGAACCAGGAACCGGGAACCACACCGAGGACTTTAATTAATGTATTCCGCTTCTGAGAGAGGAAAATGGATTCGTCGAACTCTCTAGGTATGCCGTTTCACATAGCTATATACTATATACAGTTGAATTTTCTCGCCATTTGCTTTTTCTTTCATTCCTCGCGCAAGCCTATATGCCCCGTCTGCACTTTTTTCAACCCCTGCAAGAAGGAGAGGGAAACAAAAAATTGTACAAAAGAAAACAAGATGGCGATTCTCGAATCAGGAAAATGGTGCTCATCGCAATAAATATCTAGGAATAAGGTTCTCACCATACGCAGCGAAAATAAGGATCTGGAAAATCATTGTGTAGGGAGAGAGGAAGAGAGAGAGAGAGAGCGGAGCAAGGGAGTGCTCTCTACCTATGCGAACGGAACATATTTCCAGCACGGAATATCCGTTTTAGCAATGAGCTTATTTTAACTCCGCCATTCCACCTTGGGCCTCGGCGGTGGTGCGGAGGCCGGTAATTAATCATTTAGGGAATAGCCGGTGGGATGAAAGCGGCAGCGGGGGGGCTAGAAACTGTGCAACGTAGGTCAGCCAGGAAGGAAACGTGAAATGGCCAGCTAGCCGAGACCGAGATTACCCCCTGCCACCCTCGAACCTTCCCTCGTTTACGTGAAGTCCGCTTCTTATCGCGATCTACCCCTTCGATATAATAGTCACTGTGACGGCTACAGTCTTCCGACACGCGACGCCGTACGTGCTGCCTCTCCACGCTACAAACGCACGCAGGTATTCATGGACACTGCACCTCAGGCCTCAGCCGCGGGACAGAGGAAGGTGACAGTGCACCACCGGCCGAACTAACGAGCCCGCATAAAACTGGCTTGTCCGAGTGACGTCCAGCCGGCCGGAGGACCGCGCGGACACGCAATTAGCGCGAATGATTCCCGCCCGACCTGGGGTCGACGGTAAACTTAAGGGTGGAAGTATCCATAACCGAGGAACAGACTCGGGTTAGGAGGTGCTAACAAGTGTTTCGTGTCACCATGGACCGACCCTCCGACTCCCAGATTCGAGTGGTGTCCCTGGGGCCGCCATTACTGTTGAGAAGCAACGAGCTAGCGGAACCTCATTCTTGTATCAGTGAATTTTATTCGATATGATCGACGACTTTTTCCGAGTCCATCACCGGTGTCTCACTGATGATTTGTTGAAAGAGAAAACTACTGTTTGTTGCGGACGGAAAATTTGTACGCGTTTAACGGTACGGAAATAACCTTCCGTGACGGCGTATAATTCAATTACACAGAAGTTGTGCACTTGGTAACGCCCGTCCGACGCGACGGCTTGCACGATGCACGACACCAAACGCTATCATCGCTTAGTTGCATTCGAAACAACGGTACACGAATTATTACAACGTTAAACTGATGAAAATTTTCCCCACCTGGATGAAAGCTTGACTGAAATTGATTGGGAGGTCTAAAAGTTCTTCGGAAGTCTTCTCGGAGTAAGAAATAATGACTTGTACATATTATCATAATGCGAACAAGCTTTATAACAACGACGCGGTGACTTTGAATTGTCTCACTTCCCCATCGCTCGTGACGTCTTCTTCTTGTTCTTCTGGGGGTCTTGCAGATTTTTCTTCTCGTTAATCGTTAGGAGTGTAGCGGTAGGCGATCGAGCCGTTGATTAGACAAACGTTAAACTGGATTCCGGAGCCGCGTGGATTAAGCGGCGTGCTTCGGTTAGCTATCACGGTCCGAGGTCACTAAGAGATTTGGGGTCATCATCCCTCTGATCTGACATTCTCCGCTAATAGATCTTCGAGAGGAGACTCTCCACTGCCTGCCACTGGTCTTTTCTTACAAGATGCCAATCTCTTTCGGTCCAAGAGTCGCAAGTCGCTCCAGCACGGGCACATTACCCTCATTCTCGTTAGCAGCTCGTTAATACTTGTAGTTACCCTTCCTCGTGATGTCCTTCAATGAATATTCCCCACTAATCGACTTCCCTGAACACTACGACCATAATTCCAGGGGGTCAGTCCGTAGCGAAGTGTTACAAAAAAAAAAAAAACCACCACACAGGGGTTATTGTTTCATAACTCACGCGAGGACGCGCGTCGTCACGCGGTGATTCACGTCGCGCACAGATCACGAGACCCTCTTTTCCTCCAGCCCTCTCTCTCTCTCTCTCTCTTTGGGCGAGGACGTTAAGTGTGTACATCGCAGCGTGTCGTTTGTCGTTTTGATTGATGGACGAGAGGGAGAGATACGAGTGAGGGAGGCCGAACTGAGTATTCGGGGCATAATGGGGCATCGCCGAGGAAAACGAGGCTGGAATAAGGGCGCGGGCGACTGGCGACCAACGGCCCGTGGAGCGAGACCGAAAGGGCGTCGGGACGCTCTCCGGTCTCTTCGTAAGCCAGTGTATCCTGCAGCCAACGAAAGGTACGAAAGGACGGCGTTCATGACCCGTGACGTGCTATCCTACGACCAACCACCGAAACCACTGGCCCGTGATTCGCTAAACACCGAAGCACGCGATGCCCGCTATTCAGTCTGCGGCTGGGGTCGCGTCCCCGTGCTAATAAGAATTTATTGTCCCGCTAATTTGCTCTGCGTCGACACCGTCAGACGTTTACCCTCGCTTCCCGGATGACTGATGAAGAGATAACCAAATTTTTCTCCCATTTTTTTCTTATTCTTTCCACCTGTTCAATTTTCCGAGTGCTCGTACTGCAGCGGGGGGTCGAATCCTCTGCTCCATAAATCTGAGGAGATTGAATAACAGGTTGAATGGCGATAAATCAGGAATCCGGGGCTATAGTGAATTAGGAAATTGCCTACTTAAAAACCGCACCAACGTTAATCCCGTTCGAGTCAGGCACGCCGAGACCGAAACAAAAGGGAAAGAGAAAAGAAAAAACTAAGAGAAAATAAAATAGCTAAAACGTTGAGGTATGGCGGAGGGCAGGGGGGAATAAAATCAACGTAACTCAATCGTAGTTGTCTTGTGAGATCAGCCTTTTCTCTTTCGTTACTTATATTTATTTTCTTTTCGTTCTCTGATTAATGTCAGCCGGATACACACCGGTTCATGGTAACTTCTAATTGTCCCGAATGCCAATAAATAAGTAGAGAAAACACGACGAGTCACGAGACTTACGGTTTATTTATGTTAAATTTCGATTTACCCGGCTGCTATACGAGAACCCGGAGTCAATCGGATGGTAATTTCGTATGAGAATTGATCAGATCGATATTCAATCGATTAGAAATACGATTAGCGTTTTCCGGTACATTTCATTCGGATAGATTTAAGAGATTCGTGCGGGTTCACATCTCTCGCCCTGCGTAGTACAGAATGAGAATCGCTTTGCATAATAACGAAGAATTTTATACGCCTCGTACCCGTAGGCGCATTGGAAATCGAACCGCAATTTTTTATCAAACGTTTCCTATACTCACAATCAGTCGTTTACCCCGATACGAAAATACAACGACGATAAATGTCAGTTCTCAGGTCCTTCCTGCATTTTTTACTCTTTATCTTATTACGTTTTCGTGTTTTTCCGTACTGACGGAGAATCAGAACGTACGTATATACCTACAAAGACGGAGAATCCACTTTCGGTGAAAGCCAGGATCAAGACACATTAGGGTGCTTTTTTTTCTCGACTATTTTTTTTTTATCGGTCGCATCGTGAAATTTTGTTGGAAATACAAGAAAAAAAAATTTCTGAAAGTTTGAGCCCTTAATATTAATATTAAGTCCTAGACCAAGGCGTTAAAGATTTCTCATTGAAAATACACGGAAACTCTGATTTTTAATCTTTAAATTTCTACTCAGCGGCATTTCATGGCATCGCTTTGACCATAGACAAGTATTTCTCAGAATTAAACGCTCTACAAAAGTGCTCATTGCGGCAAAGTCGTAACTCACACCGGTGAGGTAGTACGGGCCACTAAACCTGATTTTTCCATGAAATTCGCGTTTTTTCGCATTTATCTCGTAAACGACAAGAGATACAGAAAAAAATGCTGAAAACAAACTTGTAGGGAATTCAATTTCCTACAAAAAAGGACCTCAGTACTGAGTCGCTAACATCAATATTTCTGGAGATAATTAATTATAAAGTTTTTGTAATTTCAAATTTTTATCGAAAATCACGTCAAATTATAAAAATATCGTTCTTTCATTATCCAATGGATATTTATTACAAATAATTTTACGTGATTTTCGATAAAAATTTGAAATTACAAAAACTTTATAATTAATTATCTCCAGAAATATTGATGTTAGCGACTCAGTACTAGGAACCTTTTTTGTAGGAAATTGAATTTCCTACAAGTTTGTTCTCAGCATTTTTTTCTGTGTGTCTTGTCGTTTACGAGATAAATGCGAAAAAACGCGAATTTCATGGAAAATCAGGTTTGGTGGCCCGTACTACCTCACCGGTGTGAGTTACGACTTTGCCGCAATAAGCACTTTTGTAGAGCGTTTAATTCTGAGAAATACTTGTCTATGGTCAAAGCGATGCCATGAAATGCCGCTGAGCTATAGAAATTTAAAGATTAAAAATCAGAGTTTCCGTGTATTTTCAATGGGAAATCTTTACACGCCTTGGTCTAGGACTTAATATTAATATTAAGGGCTCAAACTTCCAGAAATTTTTTTTTCTTGTATTTCCAACAAAATTTCACGATGCAACCGATAAAAAAAAAATAGTCGAGAAAAAAAAAGCACCCTAAAGACACATACGTCCCTCTGCAATCGAAGTACAATCGCAAGCTTTATACGGAACTTCGCAGAGGCAGATGCGTAATGTATAATTACTCAATTATACCAGAGTTATACGTAATTCCCATACAATACGCACGCAATGGCTTCATCAAACACCTCCTTTTCAAATTATGCTATGGAATTATCCATAATCATATCGCTTCTCATTATCCTGATCATAAATCGCACATGATAGCTTCTCAATCAATGATCAACCTTGCGCGACCAAAATTGCAAATTGTACTCGTTAGCTCGAGGCCTTATTATGAATTTGATTCGGGTTGAAAATTATAGCAAAATTTCCATGATCCCACGGGCTGACTGCTCAACGTCCAACGTCACATACCGCAAATAGTGCAGCTCACCCAACGTCAAAACAACGCGACGCATAGATTGCTTGATATTGTGCGACGTAGCGTGCACCATGTATCGCCAAAACCGATGACCCGTGATCGCGGCTAGGTCAGGTCGGGTCAAATTAGACCAGGCTAGGTAACCACGACGCTCATTATTATCAGCTTCTAATTGTTGGCTAACGATCGCCATCAATTACATCGACAATACATAAATATAGACAGCCTAGGGAACGGGGACCTGATTAGCTTCTCTGAATACGAAATCATCCCTCTACACTGTGACGTTATGGATACGTTACAAAGTTCATGCAACGATTGCCGAGCGAACGGACGGACAGACGTTTCGCATCGTCGCGCTAATGAAGCAATTAATTATCGAATTTGACTCCAAAAAGGATCCGAATTTCACCGATTTTGAGAAATTTTGAATTCTTCATTGGGCATCGCGGCTGCTTCGATGATTCTAGGGTAGTGATATTGGATAAAAGGCCGATTCATTCTTTTGAGGGGTACTTTTGAGCTCCTGCACCTGACCATGCAGTTAACCACCGAAGACTAATCATTATTCAATAATAGTCCCTAAGTGGACCCTTTCGCGGCTAATAAGCTTTATAAGCTTCACTCGTGCCCGAGTTGATCGAGGAGAGACTAGACACGGGCCACTGAATTCCCCGACTCATGGCGTGCACGCACTAGCAAGGGTGAGGGAAGCCCTTAATTAAGCACCTGTCGCACGTTCCACCTACTCAAACACTTTCCTACACCCGGGATTAATGCCTGCCTTTCAATTCCGAAATCGTTATCGTTAACGCTACAAATCGGTCTCGATTCAGATATCCTAGATCGATGGGATCGATTATTATCACCATTCATGATCACTATAACACTAGGGGATATATGATTTTTTTTTTCATCGCAGCATTTTTCTCAAGAATGAATATCAGATGAGAGAAATTTGAGATCAATAATTTCTGCCGCGTTTTAAAAAATTTAATAAAAAACTGATGACCTTTTCATTCTATGTTGATTTGAAGTCGAGTACGTTGCGCAATTCAATAGAAAATGAATCATTGTATTTTTGAAAATGGATAATGGGCCGATAATATGTGTGTAATCACGTGTGGAGAATGTATGGGGCATTCCATGTCAACTCGACCAATGATCTTTCCTCGCCTTATCTGATTTGCTTCACGAATTTTCCATGAGTCTTCGATCTCAAAAAAGCACTCCTGAATGGTTTCAGATTTTCACAGCCAACCTTTAATTATTTATAATTATTCAAACCCATTCGAAATTCCATTTTTTTGTTTTAAACCGAAAAAATCCTTAGAAATCTAATTTTTCAGTCCCATCATTTTTATACCCGTCCAATAACGGATTATTTTTTTTTAAATATATTTCTTCATTTCAAACACATGAATATGAAAAAACGTTATTTATTTACAACATCGTAACGCTGCTCGATGTGATGACCTGCAAGTTTGCTAATCTTATCAATAGAAAACCTAGTCCTTGGCGGAATCATTTTACGGCTGCAATTTGTATAATTTCAAATTCTCAAATCGAAGGCTATAGTATACGAGTGACGAGGTCAAAGTCTGTATAAAAAATAAAAAAATAAAAATGATTGCTACGGTAGGCTTGGCCTAGATTGTCTGATTAGTTCGAAGACATCAGGGCCAAGCACCTGCCCAGGTTTTGCAGGTCCCTTATTGACTCTACGGTAGAGTTCTAGACCGGGTACCGGCTCTACGGTACGTCTTAGGGGTGCGTGTAAGAACCTTGCCACGGTCGTTACACGCGTCACGCGTTTACGCGGTCACGCACTCGCCACCCTGCCTTTCAGGTCGAGGAGAGACTCTTATCTCTTACTTTTATCTTGTCAACCAGCCGCTGCTCCATTATGCTACACGCATTATTACCACAGTTCGTATCCCACCCTTCGCCAGGCCAATTTTATTGATAGACCCTGCATAACCCCTCGCACAGGCAAATTACTCTGAAGAGTGCAATTATCGTTACTTCTGTCATTCACACGTTTCACAATTTCTAAAATAATTCATTTCAATCCGACTTTGAAACAAAGTGACGATAACGATAAAAAACTGGGGGAAACTTTTCAGGTGTGAAGTCAGTTTTAAAACGTGCGAAGTACGAGGGTGTCGAGTCCGTCCTTGTATATTTCACGCACCAGAGAGAAAAGTCATCACATTTCCATTCCTTTGCTCGAAGAAGATTAAAGCCCCCCTCAGGTCTCGTAATTTTCTTATTTTCTCAACCATACGTCTCGTCACGTCCGTTTCTTTACTCCCTTGCATAGAAAAAGGAACCCTACTGTTATCGAAAATTTTCATCAGACAAATGCACGGAATGACTAAAGTCATCTCTAAGAAAATTGGTTTTGAACACCAAGTATAGAAATGCGGGGCAGAATACTAGTAGGACGTCGAGCGTCTGTCGAGGGGTAGCATCTTGCGAGGGCGGTCCTTCGGCGTCGTTATCAGGAAAGCTCAGGATTGGCGAACCTCTTGTGCTACCCCGACCAATGGGGTTTCGGTATTCGGTTTTCTCTTGTAAATCGAGCCGACGGGACACTGTATTACATATATCACTGCCGGACGCTGCCCACAGACCAGCTATCCGAGACCAGACCAACCCCTGGGACGTACCGTTCACCCCAACCCGGAGCTAGCCGGACGAAAAATAAGCCTCTGAAAAGGAAACGCCGGACCCAGATAAAAAGATGAACAGTAGAACAGGAGAAAAAATATATTCCCAGGAGAGGAAACGACCCAGACCCAGACACAACCGGATGTCGCATTAATTATGCCGCCTCTTAATTACGTCATATAGAATCTTCAATATAGGAAGCTCGTATTCTAACGAAATTAAAAACTGTAATTCATACTGTACGTGGGACAGAAATTAATAGAACGATAATGAGATGATGACGGTATAATTCGATCCTGGTTGATCCTCGACGCATACAGATGTGAGAGTTGGGTTGCGTGTCGATAGGCGCTTCTGGAGAAATAGATTAACACAATAGTGGCGTTTAAGACGGCGACGTTATTTCCCAAAGTGTATCGAACTGTATCAGGAGAAAGCGAGGGATCTTTGAATCTGTTAAATATAAATCGAATATTACACGAGATCTTGAGTGGTTCGAGAGATCAAAGACAGCTTGTTTTAAAGTAGCTCGTATCTCTTACCGCGCAGAGTTCTTCAATTTACTTTTCTACTATAGTTTTATTACGTAACGATCTTCCTTGTTCAAGAGAACTCAAGAAAATATGGGTGCTGGAAGTGACGTTGCAGCCCAAGGTTTACAGCGGAGTCGCGGTTTACGTCTCCAAAGCGTAATATCATATCCTATTATTTCGCACATTTCGCTTCGTCCACTCGAATCTTTATAGAGGTTCCGCGGTCTCCTTCGTCATAAAGAGAAAAGCTTAGCAGGTAAAAAGCTCACGCTTGATCTAACGACAATGGATTTTCATTCTCCATTCGCCTTTGTCACATGCGTTCAATGTCATTCGTATTTCGCGCTCGTTAGCGCGCGCGGTAATTAACGCCGTTGTTCAATCGGGCCTCACGAGGCCATCGAGATCACGGAAGCTAGAAAAAATATCGAATATATATCGCGCGTCACGTATAGACGAACCATTACAAAGGTCGCGCGTGTTCCACAGGGAATGTTACTACGATGGCTCATTACTTGCGTAAATAACGGACATCGTGATGCATACGGTAAAGCAAGACGAATCCGATAAGCGGGTTTGGGCTGACCATGAGGAACTTTCCGTTACTTATTTTGTTTTCAGATATAAAGAATTTGGCAAATCTGACCTCAGATTCTAGATCAGCGGTTCGGAAACCTTCGGGTACCAATTTTCATGAGATTTTGAATGTTTTTAGTGAATCTCGCAAATCTGACTTCAGATTCCTAACCAGCGATTCAGAAAACCATGTGGTATCAAATTTAAAACGGAGGAAGTTATTCACTGATCAATTGAAGACAACAATATTTCACAATATTTCCGAAGATTTCATGGTATACTCGCATTCCCGCTAGTTGAATAAAATTTGTTACGTATTTCCCGTAATATCTGCAGGTTTCGTATATCGATATCTGAACGCTTCGAGTATCGTGAGTCTGTAAAATATCGGGAGAAAGCTTCTCCGACGTGCTTCGTTTCATAGAATATTCCTGACGCTGGTAAGGTTGGCACTTTTAAAAGCTCAACCGTTCTACCTTTCCGCAATATATCGATGTTTAGCAACCAATAAACGGATTCTTCAAAGAGGGGCTTTTACCGCGGAGCGTTACCTCGCTCGGTGCTTAGATGCTTTACTAGAGAGTCCTGGTGTAGGTACTGTGAAGCATAAATACACACACCGCATCACGCCTTTCGGAACTACGACCAAAGCTCTGAAAATCGTGATATACTTTATCGCACAAGGTAAACGCGTAAACGCGTTTATAGACCCATTCGATACCCTTATACGTTCTGCAGACTTATTGTTCCCGGTGTAACAGACGTTATGTACTTATTTGTAAATTTTATTGGTATACGAATCCGGAATTGCCACGGAAAATAAAAAATAAAAAAAAAAAACCCAGAGATTTCTTAATCCACTGCGCTTTTAACGGAATAAGAATCGTTAAGACGTCGTAAGGCTTGTAGGACTTAGAGGTGCTCGGTGTTGAGTTTAATGAGTCTGGTATTACGATGGTCTTAACGTGTCGACTGTAAAGGTAAAATAGATATGGATTACTATTCCGGAAGGGGTCACAATCGTTTCAAGATATCGCATTTTCTATCGCTCCTTAACCCTTTCCCCTCTACTCGAAAAGGGTCTGAGAAATACGAACTGATTGTTAATTTCATTAGGACCGGGGCTCGAAACGAACTTTCAATTCGAGCTTGATGAGCTGCATCCTCGATGCCTCTCCTCGTATAGATTTAGGGAAAAATTATTCAAATTTAAAGAAAAGAACGTCGCTCTTCATCCAGACTGTACGTAAGACAGGCATACGTGGTATCTTTCCACTAAAGTCCTAAGATATTCAGACGGTGTAACAAGGCGATGATGCTAACGGTTCGCCGAAGTATATCGCAGGTATCACACGCCGTGACACAAGACGTTGATGCGCCATGGAGGTGATGGATTGATCGACTATCCCCGGGGATCAGGTCTCGAATTTCGATCCCTCCGAGGCCACGATAACGCGATTTTTCATACAGACCTGCACTCGTTCGCGAATTTGACGTGCGAGAGGCAGAACTATTTACTTTTCATCGCAAATTATCAAGATTTTGTCTATTTCAAAAGCATATCGCAGGATTTTTATAGTTTTTCCTGACCTTCCCACACGGAATCCATACCCTTCCACATCGTGTATCTTGTAACATTTCGTATCATTTCATTTGTCGCACCTTTCTGTGATACATTAGATGCATTACACTGGGGGTATGAGCCTATAAAGAATGAAATATGCGCGATTTGCAGTGCTATAATACGCGGGTTAATCGATTGCTCCTGGCAAGAACGCCTACACGACACATAGGAGATAAGTGTTTCATAATCTGATACCCAAAAATTAAGTGTTCCTTATCAGGGACCATCGAAATATTGATTAAACAGGTTTGAATAGCAGTTAAGCGATAGCAAGAAGCAGACATTGGCCGATGTCTAGTAGCTAGTTAGAAACAGTATGGTAAAGGTGTCAAAATGTCATATTATAAGAACATTGCATATGACAAGGTATCCACTTATTTGCGGGCTTATTTGATATACTTGGGGCAATCATCTACAACGAAAAAAATTCTGATAGTTTTGAAAAAGTGAAAAAGATGTGGCAATCATCTACAACGAAAAAGATTCTGATTATAGTTTTGAAATAGTGAAAAAAATTGTGTGAAATACTATGAAATACTTTTCAAATGGTACGAAATTCTATGAAGTGGTTGTGAAATGACATAAAACGGTAATGCGAAGTAGCTACCCTCTAGATCTCAAACCCAATTTACACCACTTAATAATTCATGCCATTTCATACTGAACACAGAAAAAAAACTATTCTTGAATCGGGAATAATCCAACAGTTGAATAAGAAAATTCTCAAAATACTCTTGCATCAAGTTCCGAATGATTAGACCCCGTTTGGACACGATCAATAATGGACACAAAATAACAAAACTTGTATTATGGGAATCAATTTTGTTTCTGACACATCGAGATTGGACACAATTAGGTTTACTTGTATTTTAGAAGGACTCGATCTGGCACGGAGTAAATATTAATCATGAACGATTTCTTCAACATGGCCAAGACTCTTTCCGATTGAAAAAAAAATAATTATTTTCCTCGATCAAAATGTATGAAAAATTACACTTCTCAAAGATACAGTTTTTCAATTTTCATGCCTGAACGAAAAGTTTTTTAAATAAAATTATTCAGCGAAAACTTTCGTTGGAGTGCGTTACTACTTGTCACATTACTTCAGGATTCTGAAATTGAAATTGAAGAACATATTCAAAAAAGTAGCTGATTCGCACATGCAGATAATATGCTACAGTGACCGTTCAAGGGTCCAACGTGTATCGCATGGACACAATCTTTTTCGGACACATCCAGATTGGACATATTTTTTTTTTTAGTCATCCCAAAGCGTGGTCCCAGAGAATAATGTGTATAAGTATTTTTCTAAGAAACAAGTAAACCTTGTGTCTGGATGTGTCCAAAAAACAGTTGTGTGCAATATTCTAAGTTTTTTTTAATTCTCTGTCCATTATTGATTGTGTCCAAACATGCAGGCGTCTCCCAGGTATCCCAAAGTTGGCTACTTCCGCTGTGGATCAAACCACGATATCTTTGACCAGTGACAATCGGATCATGATGAAACATTTCGTCTGATGGAGGTAGAGGCAATCCGAATTCCCCGCACATCTCGGTATCAGTTTTGATTGGTTACGATAATGCATTACATCTGGGGAATAACTGAACTGAATTGACTGACGCAAGACACGTATCATATGGGGCCGAAAGAAATACGGCAGAATAAAAAATCATAAATGAGATGCGTGGGCTTTGGTTGATCCCTCGATGAGAAGAAAAAAAAATCACCCTCACCTATCGACGCCACGTGAGATTAGGGTCGGTCGACTATATTCGGCATATAAATACTTATATTGACGTATAGTGACCACGTTTACGTTGAGCCGGGAAAAGCTCGAAAAAAAGCTCAAAGAGAGGAGAGAAAAAATGATTCCTTCCTTACTCCAGCCTTGGGGAGACTGGGGTCCGTGAGTGGGTCGTTATACCCAAAGTTCCTCCCTCAGGCCTCATGGAACTGCCCAATCGCTTCCGGTATCGAGTTCGCAACGCCTTATACGACTTGGATGAGAAAGAAAAGAGAAATATAAAATTTCATAACGGGACTGATGGATATTCCGAAAGATCGTTCAGTGTGTATTATATTGGCTGTTGTTTAATTTCGAACAATTGTTTGAGGGATTCGACGCCTGATCGTGCACCCTCTTCGAGCCCTTCAAATGGCAACAGAGATTCGATAGAGTATACATATAGTGATGAAGGCCAATTTCCTTCACTGCAAACACTCCAAAAGAGAGTCCCCTCGCCGACCGGTTACGCCCTGAAATTTACATGAAATTGCTTATTAAATTACTAAGTTTTTCGCAAAGATTTAGCGAGACTGGAGCCATTTGTCTTTCGGCTTTTAATTTTCCCTCCCCCCTTATTAATAAAGCTCGAGTGATGTATTGGTTTTTAGGCAGACGCCAACTTTTCGAATAATCTCATCCTCCTCAACCCCCCAATAAATTTATATTATTTTCAGTAAAATTTCTTTCGGTAAAAAAAAAACCATCAAATTAAACGCCTTTAATATTCGTCTGAAATAACATTTTCGAATCTGTGGCTTTCGTACCGCGAGCCTGTCAGTTATATCTGTGACCGTGCGGCTTGTTCTCCCGAAATCAAACGAGAGTTGGCGGCATGTGGTTTGACGCGCGCAATCTGTCCCTGACATCCTCGACGCAGACCCACCCCCTACCGGGCTTCAAAGGCTGTGTGGACACCCAGACAACCCAAGGGAACATCGACGATATTAGAAATGTTACAGCTTATATTATGCTTGTACATCTCAGCCTTCAGCGACCAACAGACGGAATTAATCAGTGGTTGAATGACCCGGGAATCATTGCTCCCTTGGAGGTTGAACCAAACTAACAACTTATATCCAGAAAAAGAGAATCTTTTTTGCCTAAGTCCCTGCTGCCCCGCGCCAAAAAGGGTTTGAAAGCTAAGCCGATATGCATTCATTATAATAAGAAATGGGAGCTGGGAGTGAAAAGTTTGAGCGGGCTGCGGCTTATCAAGTTCCCTTGAATTTTATATTATTTAAGAGAATTCGCTCTCTTCCTCTGGTGCCCCCCCTCTAGATCCAACCCCCGTCTGCTCGATTCAACGCCTGCCGCACCACTCGGTCGGTGTAAAAGTTCGCTAAACTTTGTTCTTCTGCTCGTAAAAGCGAAGATGCATGGCATTTGAAGTTTGCAAAATGTAATTTGCATATTTATTTGTCCTTTAAAAGAGTTTAGCCGAGTTGTAAGCTGATTTCCTTCACCAAAGCAACGGCTATACGATTTGATATTATTTCTCATTCTCACCTTACGACATAAATTGCAGCCTATACCTTCATAGATGATATAGTTTTTGCAATAGAACTCATTTATTCGATGCAGTTGCATTTTTTTTTGCTCCATATTCGATTTGGGTTATAGGCAAAGCTGTGGCAGTCAGAAATGTAGTAATTGCAGCAAGGCATAATAATTCACAAAGGTTTGTCGCTCGTTCGTTATTAATTCGTGTATGCAAATTCTAATCATGCCGTATGGTAATGTAAACAGCTGATGTAAATACCATAAACGGTGTATATAAGACGCTTGTTTCGATCTAGGACAAGTTTAACACGCGTCTCGCAATCAGAGTCAAACTCCTATCGCACTGGCACCCCTTCATGTCCGATTGTGAACTTGATTTATTATTGCACAGGTGAGTGCTCGACGTCAGTCATAAAACTGTGCTATAAACGCCATGACTTGATGCCTCGGTTTTGATAAATTCTGACGAAATACCTTTTTCTTATTTCAGACCAATTCCATCATAGAAAAGATCGACTTCTGCCAGCTGGAGAAACGGAGTTGGCTTCCGCCTCCGAACAACGAACTGCGGCATCTAATATTGAACAGTTGCTAAAGGTGCTTTTCGAGGTGTGTTGAATTTCCAGGCAATAAATCCGCGAAAGGTTTTTCTCCAGGAGTTCGGGAAAAGCTCCCCAGGAAATGATATAGGCGGTGCTCCGAGAAATCCGACCTGGTCCAAGCCTAGCCTCCTATATATCAGCTCATCTCAAAGTCTAATGCCCCTTCGAGAATACACTGCGTTCATCTCCTCAGACTCTACCCATATGCCAAGGCTAAAGGGCAAACTCTGTCAGTTTTCCACCAGAAATCCTCTTGCCGAATATAAAAAAAGGCAAAGACAGAAAAAAAATACTACGGAAACGAGAGCTCATGATTTACATACGGATATATCAGCCAGTCTGATGAAATTAGTATCTGGAAATTTCTCTTTTCATCCACGTTATAAGCGATCGAACCAAATTTTCTATAAACACGGGTGTAAATTCTGTTATTTATATGATCATTCGGCTGAAATGTGGATCGGTGTAAAAAATTTTGGTATTTTTTTAATTCCGCGCTGATGGACGCAACAGGCGAATCTTCCCACACAAGGGATGTCCTACCGCGGTAGCCCCGCGGGTAGCATTCGGTTTGCCGCACGTATTCGCGTTTAACAGGAACAAAAACGTCCCCGTGGGGGTCTGCCTTCTGCCCCCCTGACGGGGGCGAGTATTCCGTTTCGATAAACGCCCATGGAAAACAAACGGTCGACTAGCTGCCCCGAAAACAGGACCTGCTGTTCGAGGAAATCTGATATCGCCCATGTTTTTTCTTCGCCCTGAACGAACACCGAGTGAAAAACATCATTTTTTGTGGCTCCAACCCTTTGCGCACAGAATTGAAGAAGAAATCTCTGCCCGGAGTTCTTGCAAAGGGCACTGAGAATTTTTGTCCCGCGAAATACATGGTCAAACAGACGACATAAGCGGTCATCTAATGCATAATGCATCTGTCTCGATATTAGAACTGGGGGTTTCGAGTATGAAACGAGATGCAGGTTCGTTTTATATACTAGATATATATATGATGTTTTATATATCTCGTAGGGAGCTTCTCAAAGTGAACCATATCTGTATTACGACGTGGGGTGGAACTCGTTCTTCTGGAAGAGAAGCGACTAAGCTAGCTTCTCAGCGGACCTGACATCATATTTATTGCCCCCCACTTGCACCAAAAATAACACATAATTTATTATTTTTTTCTCCATTCTGTCTCCTAATTCCGATGTGAATTTTTCACGCGAAACAGTTCACTCCTTGTCTAACAAAACGAAATTTAAGTACGCCAATCCATATACGATTTTTAAGACCACAAAATATGAAGCTGCCTAATTTATTGCTCTTTTTTTTCAATCTTACTGCCCATTTTTAGAAGAATCCAAGTTTGCTGATTGGTTTAAGTCACTAGATTTTTTCAGTGATTTTTAGTCAAACGACATTTGGAATCGTTAAGAATGAATGAATTGAAACATACTCGAATTTATCATTCGGATTTTTTTATCAACAGAGAACTCAAATGATGCTCCCAATCACGTCTATTTACTTCAAAAAAAAATGTTGCTTCTTTCTCTTTCATTCCTCTGACTGTACACCATTCATACACTGGGTCTTTTCGAGGATAGTCAAAATTTCAATCACGAATTTTCATGTTTGTAACGAAAAGTTTGAAACCTATGACTTTCGCGGACTTTTGGATGAATGTGTATTCAATATAGACACTTTCGGATGTTGCCCAGAATTTTTTTTTTTACTTCCTGCAAGCCCTGGAACATTTCGAAATCTGGCTATCCTTACAAGACCCCGTGTCTAGAGACTACAGACCAAAGATGCGACAAATACGTGTCAGACGGGGAGTCGAGATGTTGCAATAGGAATTATATAAATTACGTTGTACAGGCAAAGTACAGATAATGAGTCAATATTTCTCATGACAATAATCCACTATCACAAAGTCCGCTATCTCTAAAATCTCGAAAATCTTGTTCCAACTATCCTGAATGTCACAGTTAGCCCGTAAAACAAGGAAAGGAGTGAAGACGAAAAAAGTAGTAACGTCACGCAGTTGAGTTTAATGTGAGTAGATGTTACCGGCAATAAAAAAGTTGCCAACGGCACGCGGTGTTCCCAAGCGGTCACCCATCCAAGTACTGACCGCGCCCAATGTTGCTTAACTTCGGTGATCGGACGAGAACCGGTGATTTCAACATGGTATGGTCGTTGCCGAAAGTATAAAATCTCTGCCAGTTCGGATTCCATGAAAAAAATCGCAATTCGTGGTGGGTACTAGTGAGACAAAATAGTATATTGTGTACCAAGGGCGTAAAGTAGGCTTTTTCAGACCGAGGTCAAGAGGCCCAGTTAGCCCTCAGTGCACGCCACATTTTTTGTAACGCATGTATTGATTTCTGCTGTTTTGTGCAAATATAAAGCAGCTACGTTGAGAGACTGTTCACATCAAAGTTTAGTATGCATGACAACTGAAGTGGGGAAGTAGGCGAAAAGAATGTACGTCATCATTCCTAGCCTCATACCTTGACTGACACATTATTGATTGTTTGTGAAATGATTCAAATTATTTCATTTAATTCAACCTCAGGCTTCTATTAGTTCAAATTGATTTTTCATTCTTATTAAAATCATTTCACATTATTTCATTCATTTCCTCGGTTATTTCTAAACATTTTACGAGCTACCAATACGTTATCTCAATAAGGTATCTCTTCCTCGACCATTGGTGTCTTTGTGTGAAAAATAAAGTAGCTCGAACGATTCTTTGTGTCATCACTCATGCGCCCACGCCTGCACGATAGGCAACCCAACGTACAGGAGAGCATTGCGTCTTGCGCGCGTTAGAAGCCGTAGCGCCTCATACTGACATACATAGGTACTCGTAACGACTGTTACAGGAGAGAATTTATTATGAGGCTGAACCACGGATTCAGGGGAGATCTTAACGGATTTATACAGAAAGACGACATCTTTTATAATACGACGATATATTATATCAACAATCAATAAACTCGTACAGTTCTTCTTTTCTTCCTTACTAGTCCCTACTCTTATCTCTCCTATCTCCGCACGCTGCCATCTATTAACTCATTGTCTATCTCTATCGTTCCATATCTTTCTCTTTCTAACACGTGCGTTATTTTTTTTTCAAATTTAGATACTTGAGTATTGGCTGACCCACAAAGTTAATACAACTTTGCGTCAACGATTAGCTTGGTTTTCAAAATTGGCGGCACAAGAACCGCTACTGCGCGCGCACGTTGTGGTTGAAACAGTTGAAACTTTGAATTAGCGTCTGCCAAAACGTCAAGCTTGTGCTGTGCCTTTAGTTCAATCCCAATGAAACCCCGGCGATTTTTAACGCTCTAAAATCCGTCTATCGAAGTAATACGAGCCACATGAATAATTCAACAACTTAACTGTCTGTTACTGGGAGAAATCTACGATCTTTATGAACAAGCTAACCTAGAAACCCGAAGTCGCCCATGCTTACGATCTGCGCTACGATCGTTATCGCTGCTGATAACACTGTTGTTCTAGCTCAAAGACGACCACAAACGAATGGTAATCCATAATCTCATGATAATTTAGAATTTATCGGTAATTAAAAAATATTCTCGACGAATTTCTGACAAGCAACAAAAAAATTGGAATAACAATGAGAAAAATCGGATACACAAAATTTTCTAGTTTCTTGAATGAAAAATTACTGTTTTCTTTTTCTTTTTCACAGCATGACGAAGTTTACTTTTAATCCACCAATGGAAGAGGCGTCGTCAGGCGACACGGCAGAATGGAAGCGTCCGGACGAAGTGATGCAGTTGCATCGATTAAAAATGAGAAAACGAGCGTTGCAGGCTCGTATGAACCGAACGTCCGTCGGAACCGCTTCATCTGTGATGAATCAGAACAGTGCGATTCCCTCAAAGGACGGTGTTGGCGCTGAAGGAGCTGGCCAGAAGCGTAAGAACCCATTTGCAAAAGGCACAGTCTTCAAGAAGCATAAAACGACTCCAATAACGACGCAGGAATTAGAGGCGAGCAGCGACACGACTCTCTTTGAATTGTTGAACATCCAAAAGCCAGTAAACACTTCTGCGCCACTCTCGTTCTCTAGCGTGTTGAATAATTTTGAGAACGGATACGTGCCGGACGAAGTTGAAGTACCTAAAGGAAAAAGCTACATGCCTATCGACTGGACCTTGAACACTAAAATGAGATTCATGTCCCCAAAGCCGTTTGCTTGGAATGGGAAACTGAAAACCAGCGAAGAGGCTTCGGGTACCACAGGGTTCGTGAGATGCCTCGATATCGGGGAGAAGGAAACGACCCTCGACACCAGCCCCAATGCGAGGTGAAGAATCTATCCACCGTTGTCTTCTGCTCCCGAATTAACGTCGTTAATCATTTTCCAGGTTTCATCGGTGCTGTTTGGTCTGGCAGCACCCCTCGCTTCCCTGGGTAGAATTGTTCCCTCGCTCTGCCGGCAGAGTGAGTGCGGCGCTCTCGAGCAGCTCCATGGCAGCTTCTAATCAATTCATCAAAGACGCTTTGCACAGGGAATGGAACGAGAGCTTCAGATCCTTGTTTCAACTTGTGAGGGCTAGGCAGTGCCCTTATTTTTACGTTTGCACAAACACTTTCACAGTCCTCTTCAGGGCTGCGGGTATCTGCGGACTATCCCAAGTCCACGCTCTACTCACACCCACTACAAGGGGATTCAGACAAATTCTTAAACAAGAAGGTGATTGATTTCTGATCAATGAAATCATGCGAGGAAATATTCAATTATTAACGATTATTTTCAGTGTTTAAGCGTTTCTCATGATTCCAGCCACAAATATAACGGTTCCCCTGATTATTCCAATTTATAGTAGAGCAACATGTTTTTAGATCTTCAATTGCCTATGAATCTTGATATAATACTATTTTTTAACTAATTGTTGAAAATTGAAAGCTTGCCTTAATTTTTTTATGGAATTTTTGCACGCAAAGTCGATAAAGTAGGAACCAAGTTTCCAAAATTCGATTTTTTTCACATTCCTCTCGATTTAAATTTTCTTCAAATTTCAGATATAGTATTCACAATGCCTTTGAAGAAGAATTCAAAGAGACGTTCGGACACCACAGACTCAGGGTGTGATACTCTTGACTCGGTGGCAACAAATTTGACAAATCCTTCCGAGAAGGACGATCATTTAAACGATGATGACGAAGATGAAGACGGGTCGGGGGATAAATGGCTCCAAAGTCTTGGCGTCGAGGCCTCTGAAATCAGGAAGATCAATAACTCTCAGGCAAATACCTAAATAATCAATGTTACTCGAAGAGTATTGAAACTATGAAATTATGCCGCAGTCATCGGTGCCACAAATGCATTAACGATCTCAATTCCATGCTCACAGGCTCGACTGATCCAGGAGAAAGAAGGGGAGTTAGACAACACGAAAGAATCGTTAATTTTCGTACAAGACGTCGAGGCGCAGGCTCTGTTCAACTTCCTGATCAACTGTAAGTCATCGATAGCCTCGACCGGTGCTTTAGCAGGCGTTCCTCCTACGCTTTTATCACCGGTCGCGTTTCACGGTGCAACTCTTAAGCCACTGAAGGTGATCGATCGTGGGCTACGGATCATTATACTCTAATTATGACTGATTCTCAATCTTTTGATTCTTTATAACATGAATTTCGGTCTTTTATCATCCGCACAGGTAAAGGAGAGCGTAGTGACTGTCGATAAGGAGAAATTCTACTCCCTGGAACTCCGAGGTCCGCTTTTACCCCACACAATGCCTTCCCTTTGCAACCTGATGATATCCAGTCACCTGGAGAAATTCTCTGTGAGCTGCGCTCATGTGGACTCGACCCTTCCGTTCTCAAAGGCTGGAAATGGACAAGGTGAACTTTTCGATGTCAAAGTCCTCTCTTTATCGCATTAAGAGCATTTTTTTACTCTTCTTTACCGACCGTACCCGGTTTTCACTTGTTTTCACTGATATCAAAGAAGATGTATATCGGAAAACTTCTTTGTTTCATGCAACAATGAAGATGTATTCTTAAAAACTGCACAAAATGGTAATTGTCGATGTCAAGCGGTGATTGTGAGTTTCGCCCGTTCATCATGGCCGCGACCTCCGCTTGACATCGACAATTACCATTTTATGCAGTTTTCAAGAATACGTCTTCATTGTTGCATGAAACAAAGAAGTTTTCCGATATACATCTTCGGAATTCCATCTAGAATTGCGCTGTTGGTTCCTTTTCCGCGCTCGTGACGCGTAGGCTTTGCTATCAGCGAAAACAAGTGAAAACCGGGTACGGTCGGTAAAGAAGAGTAAAGAATGACTGGAGCATGCTCTTAATTATCCAGTGTTTTTACATCAAAATTACTGTCTTTTAGGTGATGCTTCTGCGACTGAGGAAACAGCCAAAGCACCATCGACTGTGTTTGGCCAAGAAAATCTCAGCGACTGTGGGTTCGATCCGAAGTTGCTGAAGCACTTCTGCTCTGCTGATCAAGAACGCATTCAAGTTTTAGAGAGTTTGAAATTTTCCAAGGACGGATTCACGTGGACCTGATGTAGATTTAAACGATAATAAACAATCTAGCTAATAATTTTAACCCGGTTAACACTCGCGACATGAAATGCCACCATGAAAGTTCGTTGTGGTTACATTTCGATGTCCAATAATAACTTATTAGTACTGTCGTTCAAAGTTCTTGTGATCAATTTTAAATCATTTTTTCTCACTTTCCACAGAGATTCAATATCAACGAGTATCAGAGCGATAATAGTCGATATTAATCGAAAAATAGCTCCGTGATATTAATTTTTTCTTTTCGAACTCTTTTTTTATTGCAATAATAATCAAATCTAATTACGAAAACACGGCATGCTTTCACTACTGGATTTAGTCGGCATGACCTAATCAATGTTTAATCAGACTGTGAAACCACCCTGTGACAATATTCTGCTACTTGGCAGTGTCAATCAATTTTACCCACCGGTAATCACACCACCTTGTATAATGTTAGGTAGTTATTTATTGTAGTTCTTAGGACGAATATCAATGTGCGTTAATCGTACCGCACTAGTGCGCAAAAAACTCAAACTAGTAAGAATCATCTGTACAATTTGACTGGAACTATTTTCGAGTCTAAAGACAATAAAATGGATTCTCAATTATTGTTTTTCGCTTTGAGAGTATCTCCTTATCCTTCCCTTCAATTTGCGATTAAACTTTAACAGTTCGGTGGAATGAATAGATTTTTTTATTTTCTTACGACGAGTTTAATACGATTTGATTCTTCGACAGTTTGTTAAGACTCTTAATATTCAAGCGAGTTCTGAGTTCACTGAACTTTTCTTTATTTTTTTGCTTGTTTCCTTTAAGAAGGAAAGTTTTGAGAGAATGAAAACAAGCCTGAGATGGAAATCTACTGCGTAATAAATTTGTTGAAAATCGTTTTTTCTCAGAATCGTTTATGAGCAGCTCAGAATACCTGAGAAAGTGATTATAACGAGTTCTCAGAAATACTTCACTTTCCTCGGTGACTTCAGAATGGCAAAATTCACCTGTACTCGAAATTCTGAGCCAATTTACGGTAGAGATAGTAAATTAGTAACTATTTAGCTCTTTTCAATACGCGTGTGAACGCGAAATAACGAAAGTTTCAATTAGTGCTAGTGAATTTCTCCATCGAATGGCTCTCGAGGCTCGTTAATTAAAGTACGCGTTGACAATAGACGATTGTCGATAATTCATCAAATTCCAATTTCCTAATTTCCAACGTTAAGTCAGCTTCTCTCAACTCTTCCAGGATCTATAGTAAACAGGCTATACCTTCACGCCAACTGTTAACCTCCTAGTTCGATTAGTTGATTAATTCTGGTCCTCTTTGCCCCTGCATCAATTAGTAACGCGATCAAAGTAGGGCAGGATAATCTCGGAGGTAACAATTTTTCATTTATTGTGGTAAATTGTTATATATATTTGTTAAAAATTTACATTGAATACGATAAATTAATTGCATATTGATAGAAATTATAAATAGCCGTTAATTATCATACAATTTTGTATTTTTACTTTCATTTCCATCTTTTTTGTTTCGTAATATTTCTCAGCTGCTAAAAATGATATCGATGCTCATCATCAGGGTGTTGGAATCAAAATATTTGTTTTAACGGTAAATAAATTGTCTTTAGCATTAGAATTAGAATTGTGATTAGCTTAACGATGAGTTATCTTATCCTCGAGTTTTCTTATTCTAGACTATCAGTAACAGCTAGAGTGTAATACAAGCATGAAATTTCTCTGCTGCATAACGGTAGGTATATTTCAGAGGCAACGTGGGGGGGTTTGGTTTTCACTACCCCTAAAAATAACGAATCAATATTAACTGCCCCCGAATATACGCAGGAATTGAAGATTCCAACGCAGCGTTCGTTTTCGGGCTGCAAGCCGCAGGGGGTCGTCCGAGGGTTGCCGCGTCCTTCGTCCTTTCCACCATCGTCGTTGTTACGCGGCGCTACACAGGGAGCTAACATATAGATATATACGATACGCTAGCGTTATATCGATTCTACTTTCCCCAATTAACGTCCTTTCCTAAACCAAAATTTTTACCGTTACGCAATCAACGAATTACAGTCATACATTCTCGACCAGAATTCCTAAACTACACTATCGCTCTTTCCGCTCGGTGGTCGTGTGCGATTGAGCTCGACCCGATAACGAAAAACCGCAGAGAAAATACCATAATATGTATACAAGACCTTAATTTCAACGTTTCTTCGGGAAATAATATTTTTCAAAAAGGGTCAATGTCTGTATAGCCTGTGTGAAAAAATGATCCTGAAATCGCCCCTGACTACGGTTTCGGGTGCGTTCAAGTGCGGGTTTTGTTGGTACGTCGGCTACGTCGTCGTGACGCGGAGGGAGGATAGGGACAGGGTAAGGCGGGGGCGCGTCCCCTCGGCGCTTGCCGTGTGGGGGGGTGAAGTCCCCCCCGTCAGGGCTTTGCCCCCGGCCCATCGCCGAGTTTTCCAGTCCCCCGTTGATATCGGGCGCGGAACGTCGAGGGAGCCTCAACGTGCCCCGAGTACGTGGTGCAGGCCAGCGGTGCCCTCGAGTATAAAATAGCGGCTAAAGTTCAGTTCGCCTCGCGACCGACCCGGGCCAGATTACTCGCGAGGAGGAAGCCGCGATTCTTGAATCACAGGGGCGTCGCTCCTCGTCCCGGACCTTATAAAAGAGGGTAAGTGCAAGCGCAACAGAACCACGATGATACCGAAACTCACGTACGCGTTACCCAATCACCTGTCTTTAACTCTATCCCACAATCTTGGCCGGATCGCGGAACGTACCGAACTCGCATCACAGGCGAACGGGTATAAATAGACATCACCGAAAGAATCGCGGGCGGGGAACGGGGCGACGACAGACTTTGGCCCCGTGTACGCAAAGCCGGTCGATTACTCTTTCCAGACTAAATTTTCGCCGGTATTATCGATGCTATCGACGATCCTGACAGTATTAGCGAGATAAAGACGAACCCGATGACCTCATGCTACCAACGAATGTCGACAACGTTGTGACTTTCGATTTTCGCCAATGATTCGTTATCTCTTTTCGATCAGTTTTTCTGACCTCTAGAAGATTAATAGATACGGAAGTCTGAACTATGACGTCGTCGCGATTCCGTTTCGGGACAACATCGACGACGATATGAGTGAAAAACGGTCACAAAATTTAAGCCAACGCGTCAGTTGGCGGTGCGTTGTATTTTTACTTTCACGGTTTGAACCCTCGGCACACGGGACAGCGGCTCGCGTTGCATGGGGCCGCGAACAAATTATGGATCGACTTCGGGTCTTTCGTCTGCGCATGACCACGTGGTCCCCTCGCGACCCCCGCCGAGGTTGGATACAAACACTACGTACGCTTACGGAACGTGGATTCCAAGAATGTGTCATCCAAGGACAAATATCAAATCAACTCTCTTTTCCGCCTCGTTTCATCGTTTCACAATATTTTCCACATTGGCAGGACAATGAAAGTACAATATAAATATATAAATAATACTATAACACCTCGAAAAAAAAAAGTAAAGCAAAGTCCTCTTCTTTTCAAGTCAGATTTTCGGAATACGGTACCAGTTATCGATGCTCTCTGCTGGAAAATGTCTCACAGTGAGAAGAAAAAAAAACAGGAGTCAAGTATGATTTGTCTGTAGAACGAATTGGCCTACTTTGGCCCAGAGTTACTCATTGTAGCCTGCGCTTCTATATAGGAATGGCGATCATTGTGGATTTGGAAGCTTGATGTAATGATCTGCAATCGCGATTATTTCCGTCCCAATTTGATCCGGTTGCTAGACTCTGATTAGCGACCTTATGCAGACACGTTTAGCATGATAACAATCACTCACAACCATCTACATCATCTTCTATCTTATTCACGTTATGGAAGAAAACTGACAATGTGCTAACTTCACTTTGAACGATATAGGAAGCTATGTTCACACTCAGTATTCTCGGGCTGTGTGCCTTCTGGATGAGGTACTGATCGACATATTTAATTACAGAAATTAGTAACGCGATATAGAAGGAGATAGTGATCGTATAAAATGGGGGACAAGACGTTCAACCTGACGTGGAACAACCACCTCGCCAATCTATCCGGACTCTTTGAGGGACTCTACAGGAGCGGATCCCTCACGGACACGACGCTGGCCTGCCAAGGCGGCATGCTTAGGGCGCACAGACTAGTGCTGGCCGCTTGCAGTCCATACTTTGAGAGAGTGTTCAAGGAACATTACGGCGAACAGCCAATCCTCATTCTGAAAGGTAAGGGAAAGACCGCGAAGTCGAGTCTTGATCCTGTGTAAATATCACGATGATAATTTTCCAGGTGTTGCGGTTGAGGAGATGGAATGCCTGCTGGACTTCATGTACAGAGGGTCGATCGACGTCGCCGAAGAGCACCTCGCGTCGTTGATAAAAACAGCGACGGATCTAGAGATCAGAGGGCTTTCGGCTGACCACAAAAACGACGGAGTCTACCACCCCCAGACGGTAAAGGCTTCCAACGCACAGAGCAGACTCGCAGATAGATGCCAAATAGAGACGAGGGTGCAGGCAGTAGATCGGAGAAAGGACAGGGGCGCCGGGGCCTCGTCCGATCCAGGGTACCAGCAGAAGCGGAAAGACGAAGACGTCAAGCTCGAGGAAATCGAGGACGACCCCATGGTCGAAGAGACCGAAGAGAACTTTGTGGCTTCGATGGAAACACCGGATGAACAAATCGTGAGTGGTGACAAAGAACTAGCAACAAAGTATCGTCACATGGCTGTTGTTTTTTTCAGAGACGCATTCCTCCGCCAATGTACAAGCGAGAGACAAGATACAAGGGTCAAAAGCGAGTCCCGGTTGGTCGGTCTTCGAGGGGCAGCGACGTTCTCGATATAAAGATAAAAGGATGCGTGTCGTTGAAGGACACCCCCGACGCAGACCTCTTCGAGGAGAACATGTCGCTCTCGGCGATCAAGGAAGAACCCTCATTCGGCAATTGCTCGGACCCCACTGTCCCCACGGTGCAACTGAACGAGGACATGTTCGAGCAGGATCAAGACCTGGACAATGTGGTGAGTCAGCGCGATCGACGATCAGACCGGAAAGAACAGACTCTGAAATCTCGTTTCTCAGGGTTCGTCGAGCAATTCGGTGCCTGGTGAAGCTCCAACCAAGTCGAATTCAGCCTCCATGAAGTCCGAGGGTGGTAGCAAGAAGACGGGTTCGAAGGGGCTGAAGGCTCAGTACAAACCGTTTTCATGCGACCTCTGCACCCTGGCTTTTACGAGGGCGTCTCACCTGGCGAGACACAGGCGAGTCCATACCGGAGAACGTCCGTTCGCCTGCACCCTGTGCCCCAGGATGTTCGCGAGGCAGGATAAACTGAAACAGCATCTAGACTCTCATCTACAATGGCCAAAGCGAAGATCTCTTGGGTCTAATCTTACTGGACACTCGGTGACGGGATCAGACGCGACCCCTACGACTAGGGGAAAACGCGGAAGACCGCGGAAGGTGACTTGCTGCAGCTGACCAACTTAACTTCTTCCCAGCCGTGTAAATTCTACTTGAAAACAGTCTTTTATCGTTTTCAATTGAAGTATCGGAGCTAAACGTTCATTTTCACTTTCTGTTCAATCTAATTAGTTTTTTTTACTGTATTTCTCTTTCATTTCGTCTTCAAATAAATCACTTATATTACGTTGAGGCGGTTTTTATTGATGTAGCAAAGAGCGTTTGTCTGACTAGTTGGTTTCTTCAGATCTCTTCCGAGCAGTCAGCGATGGAGGAGATCCTCAAGTTCGGAGAGTTCAGTTCATTGCTGAACAAGTCACAGAACAGTGACGGCAATACCGACGGTGATGGTGAGGATGTCGCTTGTGTCAAGGACGAGGCGTCACTTTACAAGGATGTCGATTGCAGCTACGGCTGTCAAGTGGAGAACGGTCACGACGTCGAGTAATAGAGCTTGAGTAAAATGGTACCGGACCTTTCTTCCTGAGTATACAACTAATTTTCACCCGCAGATAACGAATACGATCCGAATATTTTTCTATAACGCCCCAGCTTATACCCTGTACCTCAGGAATCACACAATTTTTAACGACTTGAAAAAAAAAAAAAAAAAAACGATATACGTAATATTGATACGAATAGGTAGAATAATTTCGACCAACTTACACTATTCAAGACGGACTTATTTTCCGGCTCGATAAATTTAAGGGCTGAAAAAGTAGTTTTCGATATTTTGTCATACACGAATTTAATACGTAAAGTACAAATATCTATTCATAGCCATTTTACACTATTGGCATCGCGTCGCGTCTAGACGTTCGATAATTCGAGAGATTTATCATTCCTCGGTAACGTCGGTACCACTGGGACGATTAATTATCAAAATTATATAATCGAAAATGATTTTACACTCGATTTTTTTTGTTTGTTTAAAATTTAAACCTGTATCTATTGTTGCTGTATGATATTTGTTTTTGTTTGTTGATTATTGTTGTTTCATTTTCATTAATTTTTATACGTATCACCAGATGTGCAATCTTTCAGTGTTCATTACGTAACTATTGATTAGGCTTAATTATATTTCATCACTTGTATCGTAGCGGATTTGTGCAATTTATCATTATTTAATTAATTAACAAAAAAAAAAAGAAAGAAATGAAAAGAAAAACGTCCGCAAAGCGGTTGAGGTGTCCATGCATACGGCTTACGATCCTGTGTACCAATTATTATGATTATATTGTGGTAATTACAGAAATGATAAAAATAAAGGAATATATATATATATTATATGTATATAACAAAAAGTAAAAGGCTTTGGATTGTACACCTGTGATTATCCCATCATGATCCTTTCATCAGTTTCTTTATTTAATCATAGTTATTGACATACAGTATATTTTTACAAATATTTATTTCACTTTTTTTAATTTGGTTTTTGCACACAGGTGAATATAGACACAGATAATGCTCTCGGCGAATTCATAAATATAACAAAATGATCGGTTATTGAAAAATCGTTAATCGCGTTATTAGTTAATATAACGAAAGGACGTGACAAATCAAATCTATAATCATGATAACGTTCAACGGAAGTCTAACTGTGAGAGATAACGAGGTAAATTACAAAAGTTTTTCCGGATAATTGTCACCTGCCAAACAACGTTTGTTCTTTCATCCGTTTATCATTAACCAATCTAAGGTCTGAAAAGTTTTTCTATTAATTTAAGACAGCTATACCGTTCGGCCTCCTCAAACTCCGTTGGGTTTGATTCGGTTTGCGGTTCATTAACGTTCAATCACGACACAAAAATCAGACTTCCTAAAACGACTCCTCTTCCACTAATGAGTTAATCAATTATTTCGTTAATTTAAACCTATTATTACACATCAACAATTTTCACCGAGGAACCACAGAGCAGTTTTAGATTTTGCTGTAGCCAACGGTGGCTATACTACACCACAAGTTGACGACAACAATTTCCAATTTTAAACAAAATTATGTTTGGGGCTCATTTGTATAACTTCTCAGTGGTCTCTCGACTTTGTCTATGAACCTTAATTCTTCTTATCTTTAATTCTTATCAATCAGTATAGAAACAATTAAAACCGCTTAAAGCTATCAGTAAAAATGAACCAATGTTACCCAGCCTGATCATCAATGTTGATTGAATGGACATTGCAGTAATTTGTTATCGCGTGCAGATGGAAAATAAGGTACTCTGATCCAGGATCCTGACGGTTTTTGTACTAAACTGTGGAGCTACAGTTGGCGAAAGCTCTACTTCAGCCTGTTTTTTTTTTTTTTTTTTTGGCGAGTCTGATATTGATTAACGTTCCAATATAAGAAATTACTGTGGGATTACAGGACTCTGAGCCTCCCTTTGTCCACAACGTAGCAGACGGAGATGGTACGAGTCCTTATCGTTTCTTCTAGGACGATTTATCTATTTTCGCATGGAAAGTATGAGGACTCGAGCAAAATAATTGACGATATACTGCGAATAGCATTAATAGGGGGATGATTCTGGCAGACGAAGAGGCTTTTTTATTCTACGCACAAACATCACTTGGCACAACAACAACAACATCTTTTTATTTTTATACCTTTATATATACGGTAAAATGACGAGTGATAAAAACGTTGCTTGGCATAATCAATTATGAGGAAAAAAAAGTGTCCTTTGTACTATTCACCTCGTATATTTCGTGTTACTGAAATTTCTATGAAATTTGATCATATATATATATATATTTTTTCTTTTGTTTCATATAATTTTTTAGTTCAATGTAAAGGTACAAATGTTTTCAAATCTGAAATGATCTTAATTTTTATCCGTTTATATTTAGTAGATAACAAACAGGTACGCGCTGAGCCACAATTGACAAGTTAGCATTCTACGAAACAATATTATATATAAATTCAACGTGATATATGAGTAAATTAATATTTTATAAATCGGGGTGTGATTCCTAGCAGTTTATATTTATTTTTCAAACAGGCTCCTCACACCAACGGTGATTAGTATATATCATTTAACATCCCATTAAGCTCCGTCGAGCATCGTGGCGTGTATGGGTGCGTATTCATGAATGAAAAACCACACATCCAACAACAACGGTACAATAAACATTTTATACGTAAAACAGCGATATTATTATTTAACTATATGCCTTCAATATACTTTATCTATACTGATATAGTCTCGTCACAAAATGTACACCTATATAATATAATACATACATTTTCGAAATCATCACTCTCAGATATCAGAACAAAAATTAATTAAAAAAAAAAACTTCATCGATGAAACGTTCCTCGTAAATCGAATCGCAATCAACCAAATCTTCCTAGAGAAACTCATATCCATGTAATATGGGTATTTGTACGTATGTAGGTATGTATAATTTGTACGTGAAAAATAAAGGCGATTGGAAAAAAAAAGTAAGGTGAGCCCGTCCCGAACGATACTAGTCAGTCGTCGAGTCTGCCAAAACCGTTTATTATTAGTCAGCTTGTGGTTATCAGCATAAGTCTAGCAATAGTCGAGTATCTAGAATAGAGTCACCACACGTGCCTAGGCTCTGTACAAAGTGGATGAACATATAGTATTTGTGTTCCAGAAAATCCACTATTATTAGTGTATCGATTTTCGGTTCCAGGAAAAACGTATTTTCTTTTGTTACCCCACTTTATACGAAAATTGGTGAAGACAAAAGTTGATTGGATTTCCTGGAATACTACTTTTTTTCTATTTGCTGTCTGCTAGAGTGAAGCTCGTCATTGCTTATAAATATACATGCTCACGCACTCACGCGTCACTGATTGCAGATATGTGAGTGCGGGTGTTGAATGGAATCCGGAACAGGCATCGAGATGAGTTTGAAATTAGTATCGATGTAAAATATTGAACTTAGAGTACAGTATAAGTACATATATTGTCAACACTGATAGATAATATTATACCCTTAACACTTTGCTAAATATTTGTCTATCTTACTCGGAGGGTAACTGCATCCTAATTACAGCGAGAGTCCCAATCTCTCTAACTCGCGATATATATAAAAAAAATACGAACGTCCAACGTTCAAATTCTGTTCAACGATTAGCAACATTGAAAATAAATAGTAAGAAGCTATGATTGTTAACAGAAGGTCTCTCCGTGGAGGGTCCCCACGTTTTTTAAATAGTTTTTATATATTTCTTTTCTTTTTTCATTGTCACAAAAATCTTGATCAATTTTGTTGTTCGTAGAGCGTATAGATAGTAAAAAATTTGTAAACGATTAAAAACGAGTACGTTACTTTTTTTTTTTTTTTTTAAATGTACTTCCAACGTGATTTCTTTATAGTGAAAATTCGCTGTCTCTGCGCAATTTTACATACCGATATATCAGTAGCTATAGAATCTAATAAATAATTCACATGATTCACGCATTATTTACGTATGAAAAAATCCTTCTGTTCTTCTGGTTATACAACTGCAGGTTTAGTTACAAGGACAGTAAATTCAGGCTAGTTATCAGGGTTTATCGACGCTGACGACGATCAAACGAAAACCGGAAGTCTTGCATCGAGTCTTGGCAGACGCCACTTCTTAGAACTGCGCTTCTTCGTACTTTGATTCCGTCGATGATTCTTTCCGTTAACGCCAGTTCCAAAATTTATACACTGTCTTTGTCACAACCATACCTAAGACAGTGGAATGAAATCACATTTATAAACGAAAAGATGAGCGAACCCTTCCTCAATACAGCCGTGCAGAAATCCTTCTAAGGCAGTGGCCAGAGTCGTCCCAATCTACGATTTAGAAATTGACTCGCAAATGGGGAAAACTATCTATGGCCCTCGCAGAAACGTTACGTTTTTTTTTATTCGGGGCAGAATTCCTATGAGGGCCCTAAACATTTTTTTTTCGATCAGCGGTCATTGATACATGGGATGTTGATCGCTGGAAGTCCTGATGGGGACCTAGTCGGGCCGCAGTGAGACAGCCTCGAAAACTATAGGTATTCGATATCGAGGCTTCCTGACTACTACCCAACTAGGGCCTCATTAAAAATTGGGACGATTCTCCAGGCTCTGATCACAGACTTAGAAGGATTAACCTCATGCTTGACAAATTTCTGCGTAAACCGTCCCCCAAGAAAGTTACCTAATGCGTTAAGTGCTCGATAATTAGCCTCTGTTGCGTATCGCAAACGTTATAACGAGCTATCAACGCTGTTGCTAATGAGGGGGTGAATTTGACCGTCGGTTATATGATACCGGGATAACTACTGATGGCCGCAGGATGCCCAACGCAATGATCGATGTAAGTGGAACCTCGATAATCGGAAAGGTAAGGTTTTCGAAATCTATTCTCGCAATTTATCATTTCCCCCGTCCTCTGCATCGATCACTTACCTCCTCACTATTTACCACTAGTCAGACGCGTTCTCCACCCTTCTGCGGCTGTTCAGTCAGTTCTTTCTCCGTCTTCTCGGTCCTTTCGGCTCTCTCGGCTCTCTCCCGTTCCCGCTCTCCTTCCCGTTCCCTTTCTCGTTCCCGCTCCTTCCTCATCTCCCGACGTCGAGCCCTGTGCAGACTTCCGGATGGGAATGTCGAGTCCTCAACCGCTGCGGCGGCGGCCGCTGTCGCTCCGCGCTCCACAGCGCTTTGACAAAAATGTTGCGCCTTAAGGAAAAATAAATAAAATACAATCGGGTAACGTAAAAAAAAATCTTAAAAAATGCATCCGTCGATTTACTTTTAGGATAAAACTGGCGGTTGAACTTTTCGCTATCGGACTCTGCGCCGAAGAGGGATGACCGTGGCCAGGGGTGCTGAAGTAACCACCGGCCTTCGGCTTGATGTGTCTGTTGTGCATCTCCATGTGCACTATCTTCATAAACTCGATTTGCGCTGCGAGTTTTTGTATTTCTTCCTATGGATATTCGGTCAATTCGTCATTATCGATCACATCTCCTAATCTTCAGACTCACCTTGAGCTCCTCGTTCTCCTGAGACAAGTCCGCGGTCTCTTCGGGTACCAGGCCGATGCCGTTCAACGAGAAACTTGCGCTAACTCCGGCCCTACCCCTGGCCCTGCTGTCCCATTGATCTCCCTGACCTCGAAGTACTCGTAGAACCTGCATGCACGTTGAGTTTGATGGGAATTTAATCAAAGTGGTACGATCCGAGCTTGCGGGTGATTGTTAATTAAATTAGACCAAATATCGGTTAACGAGTAGCTACGCTTCGCTGGGCTCGCAACTCACCTTGGGACCAAATACGAGGAAGACGGTCACCGAGGTGGAAAGCTGGGTCCTGACGAAACCCAGCAGGTATTTGATGTCGGGTCCGGCTTGCGGGAATATGAACAAACTATATGGAGCAGATGAAAGTATGTTGACAGAGGGAAGGTGGAGTTTGCACTATTTGAACAAACGCGGACTCACTGAATGGCGACCATGGCGGTGTTGACCACTGCGATGTTGTAGATTGCGTAGCTGATGAGGCGGGCCTCGTTAAAGAGGCTTTCGGCATTCCGGACGTTGTAGCAGACCTTGATACCCCAAGCCAAAAAAAATACTTCACCTGAAACGAACAACCGAGTGGTTTATTTTCCCTGACCATCGACCCTTGCCCATTCGGAGGGCGGATCTGTGGTCAAGACCCTGATAATTCACTCGAAATACTCCAACTCCGGGTATTATGATACGGACAAGATAATATTATGCGGTCGGATAGCAGAATTCGAGGAATCCTTAATCTCACTACAGCAGTTAACTTAAGGAGCATTGTTTCACTCGTTCTGAGAAACTGTACGAAGAGACGCTCGGATCGATTGAAGCCAGAGCTTCGGAAAATCTCGAGCAGAGCAGCTAAATCGTCACAAATAAAGGTCGACTCATTCGAATTTTTCGCTGAAATTTGGCGTGCAAGCTCAGTGTATTCTCTGAAACAATCATTAAATATCGAATCCAGACAATCGTCAAAGTTCAAATACATTTGTCCCACGTTGGGCTTCACGACATGTTTCTTAAAATCCAAATCAGCATTTAGATGAAAATATCGCCACCCATCTGCGACCAATAGATCATCCAGCTACTCCGGTCGTTGGATTCCTCTTCAATATTCACTGCACGTAGTGTTCTAGCATAAGAGCGATAACTCGAAGCCCGAAAGGTCACGGTTTATAAGTTTGGAAAATCGATCGCTTAATCTAACTCGTTTCTGCGAAGGGTCTGAAGCACTGTCAATGACAGAGTGGAAAGTAGGCCGCATGGGCCACGAAAGGACAAAAACTCGATAACCGATTAGGCTAACGCAGATCGTAGGAGAGAATCCCAAACGACACACCCGAAGAGCACGTTCCACATTTATGACAGTAGTCGTTCGGACGAAGTCACCGCTATAACTACATGCTTCCGATCGATGCCTACGGAAAATATAACGGAGCAATCTACCCCGGTTATGATTGGATTTACATGCACGTCGACCCACGGATGCGGAACCCATTTCGTTTGATCGGTTGATAAAATCGATACTCACCGATAGCCATGCTGTGGTCCCACCAGTTGAACGAACACTGATTGAAGAGGAGACCGTGACTGTCCGCAATCACTTCGGCGATCGGTGGCGCACTCAGAGTCCACGTTCCCAGATAGATCAGCATCACCAGAAGGATCGGTACCATCCACTGGAGCAATTGCTTGTCTGTGAGTTTCACCTTGTGCGCGCTTTTCACTCGGTACGTCAGAGACACCCTGTGAAAAATAATGAGTTTGTCGTTTTCGACGATTCGTTTAAGTTCAAAAGCCACCCCGTGCCGACGATTGGTACCCATCAACACCACACGCCTCACGCTTATCCAATATCAGACCGTAATTCATTCCGCTGGTTTCATTCAACACCGGCTTTTGATGCCTCGGTAAAAACCGATAGATAAGAACGTTGTTTGAGCCGTTTTTTTTTTATCCAGCAATGAAAAATGAGTCATTTTGGGAGACTAACTGGAAACCAGACTATCGTTAGATGACAAAACTTACCTCCACGTTTTCATGAGTAGTGCCGTGTACGTGATACAAAAGCCGAGATGCCTGCTCCACTTGGTGGCGATGCAAGAGTAGATATCCAAGACAGGAAAAATTGCTGCCATCTATTAAAATTTCAGGTCGATCAATACTCGATACAACGTAGCGACGTTGGCCTTACATTTTCTGACGTAGCTGTGTGCTACGATTGTTATCAAAGAACTAGTCACGAAGTAGGTCTATAGCACGAGCAACATCTATTGTTAGTATTTCTTCCACATTTACACCAACCTCTAGATACATTATGGCGCAGCCCAGCAGCGTGATGGAGAGAAAAATCGGTGAGGCGACCTTAAAGACCTTCAGCTTCCGATGCTGGTACATGTAGCCGACTAAAACAACGGTTCCAAAGGCACAGGACACCGACACAGTCAGGAGAGCGATCCTTCGATGGGGAAAAAAACACTTTGATCATTCTCATTTCGTTGAATAAATATAAGCCATTCGTGGAAAGTCTTTGTTGAAATTGATTGAACTCGCCGAGCATTGCAGTCCTCGCACCTACCTAAAGGGCCAGTTGTAGGTGGCTAGACAGGGTTCAGGACCTCTGCAGGATCTGCAGCCTGGGGCGCAGGGCGAGCACCGGAATACCCGATCGTAGAGATCGGTCTTGTTCTCTTTCATCGACTTCCACGCAGCTGGAATGTAACACCAGTTGAATCAAAAGTTACGAGATTGGATTTTGGGGTGCTTTTGAGCTCGCTAATCCTCTGCACCCAACGAAAATTAGCCCAAGAGCCCAGGCACTCGGATCTCAAAGTTCACGTCAAAGAGAAACTTCATGATTTGCCCCCCGTCCTCGAGCAGAGGGAGTTTAATACTGGGAATTGGCGAGATTAACCGTCAAAATATGTACCACCTGAATCTCTCCCGTGTACAACTTCCCGCACAGAATGGTCGAGTGGCTTAATTAGGCCTCGAGGGTCAATGAGCAAAATTTGAGGACAGCGAATTGGTTGTGGGTCGTAAATCGAGGGAACTAAATCCTCTAAAAACTGATTAACCCGGTTCTCGGAATTCTTTTCCACAGTTGAATCATATCTGTATAAAGTGCCATTCGATTAATTGAAGAAATTTCAAACACTATACGGATTTGATAATTAGAAATCTCAAACGCTGTGCAAACTTTTCGCTTCTATTTCTCAAACATTGTTCGAAAACTGAGTCACGAATGAACATGTTCACGAACATGAACGAACGTGTTCAATTTTTTTCTACAAATTTCACGAACATTCTGGTGAAAACTGGCCGCGTCATCGGTTCAGCGAAACCTGGAATATATCACTTTTCAAAATTGCAAACAGGTGTTTCAAAATTTATTAGACCTTTGACGACGTCATTATTGATAACTATACGCGACTGATTTTCACTCGGATCCATTTTCCTGTAATTAATTTCTCGCGAAAAGTCCGTTTCCTGCAAATCGTGAATTTCATTCCAAGTTAATTACATTACACCAAGTGAGGAAGACGGCTCGAGTAACGCGATTTGCTCATTGAGGTCACCTTAAATTTCTGATTAAGTCTATACAATACCAATTATAAAGTAACGTGTTTAACGATTTTCGTATTACTACCCGTTATCAAAATTGCCTGAAGCTACATTGGATTTTATTAAATTTTTAGTCTTTCGGATTGTCGTAAGTCCGTCGGTGGAGATTTAATCTCGTATCGCGAACTCGTAGCGATAAATTCCTGAAACGATCTCATAATCGTTGACGGATTCTACTGAAAATGATTCTCACCCTCCACGAGCGTTCCGTTAAAGCCGGATTGATGATGGCTGGCGCTGTAATAGCCCATACGACATCTGCAGATGTAGGCACCTTTCATCCATCCGGCGCCAATCGTCTTCCCGTTCACTCGGCTCGCAGGACTCTGATACTCGCACTGTAATCATTCGATCATTCGCAAACATAGCATTGTAGGGTTGATTAATTTCACCGATAACAAATTCACTCGACCCTCCAACTCCGACGAGGGGATACACAAAATTAGGTGCCGGTTCCCTTCGGCACGTCAAATAAACGGAGAAAATTGGATGTTTCCGCATACAATTTGATTCTATACGTTTCCAGACCCCTGGGATGGTTTTGAATTGGGTTTTCCACGAGTTTACTTTTTTACACGTGTAAAAATTGAGTGGGGTGACGAATAAATGGCTCTTGTCAATTCTGTTACGTTCGAAACGGTCTCTCTTTCGCGCCATGCTATGATCTCATTATTCGGTATGACGAGCCCGCCCGCTAGCGTAGTTTGTGGTAACCCACTCATTACTTCACACGTTGTATCTTTGAGTACTCGTGAAGCGTGAAGTGATTAATTTAAGTCTGCAGTTCCAACTTATAATTTTATTTCAAAATTCAAGAAGAGACCAATAGACGTGTCGATAGCTGTAAACTGTTTTGAGACTGATCTTCTTGACTTCGCAATTTTCCACTGGCAAACTGAATTCCTGTGTATCACACGTGTTTGATTTCCCCGAAAGCAATAACGTAATGCTCGCTGTGTATGATGATTTCATTCGTTCACCGGATATGAGGTTTGAAGAGGGGTTCAATTAATAATCAAATATTGGAACACGAGGGTATATTTGAGGCCCGGTACAACTCGGGCCGTCAAATTCCATGTGGAATTCCATCTCGCCGCCCACGACCTCGGATTCTGTTTGAACTCGTGTGATTTCGAATAAATTTTCCATTGGCATGCATAATATCATCATTCATTATATAGAAAATAGAAAATACGGCGCGGTATTTTCCCCGAGAGTATCGACTCGTGGAGAAATATGTGTTTTGGAAAAATCCGTTGATGTACGAGTCGAAAGATGTTGGAGAAACTGTTCCTCTCTCGGGGGTAATTTCATCCCCGAGGATCCGGCTAGCGACCCGCTAAAGAAATGACTATTCAAAGAAAACTTCTCGGCCGTGAGATAACCGAAAATTAAATCGCACCGGAACAGGGCCTATTTTAAGAAATATCCGTGAAAGCCTTTCGCAGAATTCACCGAAAAAGACGTCGCCTCCGAAGGGCACGTGCCGCGGAATAAAGAAAAAAGCTCGCATGTACCTAACTCTGGCGCGGAGACCGTTGACAGCTGACGCTTCGCAGGCTCAATTCATGTACTCGCGAATAAAAACTCTATTGACCGACTCCCCGGGGGGTACGCCTATATACGTGGGTTTAAAAGCTCGAGGTGGTATATTTGATAGGAATCTGGAAACGGATTATCGGAAAATTCCAATTAAATTTTTCGTGCTTATCGGCCGGCACATATCCTCCCCATCTCCGCGTCTCTCCGATTCGAACTCGACCATCCACATTGGTATTATCGAGTCCGCTGCTGGTTTCCCAGAATTATTTTACGATCGAATTTCCGAATCTATAGTTTTGTCCATTTATCTAACAGGTTGAAATTTGAAAAAGTATGTGCCGAGATAAAGCCGGCCGAAGTTCAGAGCACTCTGCAACTCTTACGCCAAGCTTATGGCGTCTGGTTCGAAGACGCGATCCTTGGGGGAAAGAAAGTTTTCTGACTGTCGATACAGTTGAAATATCCTTGGCACGGCCCCCAGATACGATAGCACCTGAATCTTTCCACCCTTCATAAATGCCGAATCCCTTATTTCCCCCGATTTTCCGAATCTTTTATTTTTCTTCTCGTCGTATCACACCGACAGCTGAATCGACAAAGTCGGTAAAACTTTTGGCAGTAAGTTTTAAACGGAAAGAAAAATAGATCCTTGCGGTCCCTGTGTACACACGAGGAAATTTATTCTTCCACTATTTCTAGTTTCCACTACTTCTGGATTATCGTAAACTAGAGCGATTAATTTCGGTTGGAGTGGATTTACATTGTACAATCAAGTGCCTCCGTATACGGTGAAATAATTGAGTAATGGAAACGAGCTACCCGGAAATACAGTTTCCACGAATTGTCGGAAAACGAGGAAGGATATTTTTTTAAATACTTCCGCAAGCTTTTATAGCTGAAAAAACGGTGAATTTAATTTGATTTGATTACAACTGATATTGCGTGGACACGCGCGACAAATGGTACTACGGAATTTTTGTAATAAACGTGGTTGATGAAATGAGAAATATAATTACAGTTAGAGAATGCAGTTATTAAATCCCCGTGACGTAGCTGCAGCCTCCTTTTTTTCCCTTTTTTTCAATTTTTTTTCAAATTGTAATTTAATAATCAGTTTTTCATTAATTCATTTCAATTGAAAGATGATATTGCAAAAGAAACATAAGATTTTATAAATTTTTTGTATGAAAGAATGAGAGCAAATCACGTTAAAACGAAGAAAGAGGAAAGAAAAGCTCGCTGCAATCGTTTGGTCACTTGGAGTGTCTTGTACATTCCGCTCAAGATGGGAGGCACTTAAGAAAGTCGTCGTTCCGAGGGAAAGGAGAAAATAAGACGAAGAAGAAGAAGAAAAAGTGGGAGACTGCAGGAGAACGAAAGCGTAAGAGCAAGCCGCCAAGAACTAGAAAGAAAAAGAAAGAAACGAGTTAAACTTTGTCAGGAAAGTTTGCATCCCAGAATCTTCGAAGCTCGACCGGCACCGTAAACCGTCTCTTCGTACCCAAGGAAACGGGGTCGCGATTCGCTTCTACGCAGACTTCAACGAACGTCCGGTATACAGTAATTGTCAGTTATCTCGTCAATTACAGAGTCTCAAGTCATTGATCGAACGTGTATAACCGGTGACTTACTCACCTGGGTCGTTTCGTGGCACTTGTGCGTGTCCCGGAAGGAAGCGATCTGGTTTTCGCCATCACCAGAGATGTCTTGGCTTCCGTTCTCCACGTTACACTGGTTCACCTCGAGCCCACTCACGTCGACATCCATGCTGAGGAAATCTCGGATCCTGTATATTTTTTTCTGTTATTTTATCGAATATCGAATCATTCTGCTAAAATTTTTATGACGCAACAGCAGCATTCCGAAGCTAACATTGAAAGTCTGAACCCCGTCGATATCCTGATACCCAGGATAATCTAGGACACGATAGAACTATCTGATCCCCCTTTAATGACTGTATAGTCAGTGATAACGGGTCCCCTTGACTCTGATATCCTATGTAATTTCAGCGCTAGTCTGTCCGGTTGTGTACCAATCGGGGTAAATTACCACAGCGGCGTGACAACCGACGATCCAGATGATCCCCGAAATTAGTGTATCAATTCACGGTCAGCCGATCTAATCTTCACCCCGAATTAACGATCCAACCAAATTTCCGGTTCGGTTATCGAAACATCCGACGATATATCTCAATTATAATGCGTCGACTGTGTAGACGAGCTTTTCCCAGGTCGATGTTGATATGAGAGGAAACTTTGCTTCATGCGAGGAAATGAGCCACGTGCAAAAGTAATTTATAACTAAACTTCCGAACTATGCGTGGCTGATGTTGGAGACTCGGCTCGATAATATATGTATGGTGAATAACTAGAGTATTCCTAGCCCTTGTGAAACATTCAGAAAAATAGTTGCGAATGAGAAGCGAGTAACATGAAACGGTATCAATTATTTGAAGGGGATAAAAATAACGGAATGTTATACTTCACCAGGGGCTCAGATAACGACAGATACTAACCCGTGACGACTCAGGGGCGGCACGCTGACACTGTACGAGATGAGCCAGCGCCGTTCCTTGCAGGAAAAGTACGGAAGGGTCCACCACCCCCTGTAGGATTCAATCGCTGGTGACTGCATGAACTTCGGCGACCTGGGATCACACACAAACGCCATACCGCCATAGAAACTTCAGACTCACCAGCTAATATCCGTAGGATTTCACATCAACTGAGCTCTTCACAAGATTCTAAACATTATATATTCGAATTTATGTACATCGATCCGAGTTTTAACGACCTTTCGTTACCGTTAAATCGTACATTGTCTACGTGCACATAGACCGTTAGAATTTTAGCGAGAATTTAAACCCCGACTCGCACTGCTTTTGAGTTTATAGTTATAGTCAAGAGATAGTTCCAGACGAGAATATAGTTTCCAACTTCACTCAACGTTCTCTATGTATTATAAAGCCCTCCCCTCGACTATACAACGTAGAAGATGCATTATAGGAACACGCGTGTCTGCATAATGCTTCTAGTACCATTTCATACGAGGACGCTAAAGCTCAGCTCAGTTAGAAGAAACAAAACGAACCGAGGTGACTCTCCTTTATTTATCTCTCGTATACAAGTTTCTATGACCTGACGTTCGCATAGCGATAAAGTGGAGGGGGATGAATGATAATGGCATTGTGACTTTTGGGGGGGATGAAAATGTTACCGTCGTTGACACTTCGATTCGCGACACGGGAATTTGCTTATTGAGCGAACTTTGAATGGGATATAATAATGAACCCAATTATCCATTATATCCGGACTTAATTGCGACAATTATATCGTTTCATTACCGTCCATTGAGTAAAGAAAATCTTGCTCGATGTTCAATTGCTGTGCAATATTAATTAGTTAGTTATAGAAAAATTTCAAAACGAAATTGCAATCCAATATTCATATCAGATGAGATAAAAATTATGCGAAATAGATGTAAGCGAAATTTTGGTGCGATAGGTGCATAGTTGAAAAAACGAAATAAATGTGCGAATTAGTGAGTGAAAGGCAGACGTGTGTGCGGGCGAGTGAGATTGCGGTGCCATTATAATAACAATAATTCAGGAACATTTGGGAAGAAGGATAATAAAGTATATCGCGTGTCTAATGACATAAGGTCGTAAGCGTCAAAAACACGATTTTGTTCGATTTTGGCAAAAGGTCTTATATATTTTTTTGTCGCCATTCGCTCTAAAAATGATCAAAACGTATTAGATCGATCGAAATTACGAGATCGAATAATGTAAATGCAAAAGATCGTACGTTGGGCGAATAGGTCATTCTTTCATTACAATTTTTGAGGAAAATAAAAAAAAATGGTAAAAGCAGAAGGTCGTATCCGCCATTTTTTTTTTATTTTTCATGATTTTTCCAAAAAGCTGTAAAAACCCGTGAAACGCAAAGAAAAATCGAAATCGACGACGTTTCGAGGAATTCGATTTAAAAAAATTCGTTGTTAAAAGCAGAAGGTCGTATCCGCCATTTTT
>JAFFZH010015835.1:19861-49208 GCA_018420115.1 Euura saliciscinereae | reverse complement strand
GCAACATCGGGTCGTCTTTTAAACGGAAATCTGTTGTACAAAATGATCAATCTGACATAACCTGACCATTCCAAACATAAGAGGTCAGAAAACCCATGTACATAACTGCATATTTTCTGTAGAACATTAAAAATTATGCATATCTTACCTGTGGAAACTCTTTTTCGAATTTTTACCAATCCGGTTGGGACAAACCACACAAACTCCCATTCCGACAAATTCTTTCTATAACACTCGCGATCGTCAGTTGAATTGCCACGATTTTGGCTGTCAAAGATGGCGTCGTTTCTCGGTTCAACGCGGTACACGGCCGAAAGCCCATCCGCCTGCATCCAGTTAGTTGTAGGTATATATCAGTGTACAATACATGACATATTAAATACATACAGATTATGTTCCAGACCTGTGAATGGTTATAACATATCTGAGCCAAGGGAAAAAAAAACTCAGAATTTGAGTGACATAATGATTCTTCTGGTTGGAGTATCACAAATGAATTCATTCAATTCAACTCAGTTCTTTCATTTCAACTAATTATTATTCATGCAGACTGATTTCTTAAATCTACCTTCGCTTTTTAATGTGTAATATAATTATATTAATTCTTCTGCTAATTTCCACGAGATCCAAAATGAAGTGTGATCGGTTATGTTATCTACACAGATCAAACACGGCATAAGTGTTGCTCATCTACGTGTGACCTTAATCGCGTGCACTGAAAAAAAATTCTGCCTCTGACAGCAAGAATTCTGGTTACCGTAGCTGTCACGTGGCTCGCGCTGATACCAGCGCCACTCGCCAGCCACGACAACCTAACCTAATTCTGCGTTTGCTGCGCACGTGAGTATCATGCATACAAGAAATATATCTGCAACTTCAGACTGTACCATCGTTTGGAATTCACTGTGATAATAAGAGATCACCGTTTTGATGACATCTTCGTGGTGGTGTTGGTGGTTAAAAATAGGTACCTGCGACGTCTCGGTACAACGTAACTACATTATAGAATCTTAAATCAGGCTGCGGTATTCTCGAAGCATGGGTGTTCAATTACTCGGTCGTAAACCCTCTACTAGCCCACGAACGACTCCCAATACAACTACGGTACAGCGTCATTCCATATGTTCTTCTATGGACACCATGGCCATTCCTCGCTCGCCAAGCTCATACATGAGGACGAATTTTTCTGAATTCCTTATGACTCCACCTGGATTCAGAAAATCCGTTGGGATTCAATCTGTTCATCGAATATGATAATATCTTCTATAGAGTGAATTTATCGGACTAGGCGAACCAAGGTAATTAATTTAGTTGATGATATTGTGTTGCTGGAGATGAATGTAGGGGTTGTATTGAATTGGGAGTACATACTATAAACGATGAAGTATTGAGACAAGTGCAAGAGACAAGTCGCGGGTGTGGGAAATGGAATAAGACAAACCAGTGTTTGGCCGAATGAAAGAATTCAACATAAATTGGCATAAAGATAAAGAATCATCCGAGGTATGGCCTTCGATTTCGATTCCCGACGGAGTGAATCTGCATCCAAATGGGCTGCAACGGATCGTTTACTCGTCAGATATTTACCTACATTGCGTCCACGAAGGACGGCGAAACTCGTATGGAACACTCGGCCACGGTCTTGAGTAAGAGCTTGGATTTTATATCTCAACCTCACACGGAGCTCCTCGAGAACCCCATTAAAAACGCATCAGAGTCCTCTGCGCGGACTGCGACTACGGGTCCAAGTCGTGGGTGGCTGATGTTATGGTGCCGGGATCGCTGATATACTCATAAACAGGTGGACCACGACGGGCATCTTTTTTATTCATGTACTACGAACGAAACCACATCGCTACAATCTACATATCTTTGGACGCCCACTCGAACAGCCATCCACTTTATATGATTTTATCTCTGTTCTTCGAACTTTTGTATGAAATCAAGCTCATTGATTTCCTCAGCCTCTTCCATTACATTTGAAGAAAATAATTCGCCACAAAAGTCCGTTTGAATTTCCAAAAATGACCCTCAACAATTTCAGTGACCTTGCTTTTCATAGCAGTAATAATAGTGAAAGAAAAAAAGTAAAAAGTGAATCTGCAGTAGAAGTCAGCCCATGCTAGATCGAGGTGGCGTCGGAAATATGTAACGTGTGCGGATTAAAAAGGGCTGGTAGAAGATTTGAGAAGAAATTGCCGCAGCAGAGCTGTGCAGAGTCTGGACTGCTGTAAATAGAGATTTCTAATAGATTTATTGTTGTCGACGTGTTACCGGCACTGTGGAAGTATCGCACTGCGACTTGTTCCAGAATCATTGAATCAATACATCAAGAGGCTCAAAGTACAATGTTTTGGTGTTCCGACAAAAACTGATTTTTCGTGTCAATTTTTATTGAAAAACTTCGATCACTCGAGGTAACAAATTTAAGGTCAGACGTCTGAATGTTGGACTGTGGTTTTTTGGCTCGATGAATCCGGGTGATTGTCTAGACCGCGAGGACCGTGTCATTCGGCATAATCTTATCGTTAGTGAAGAGTAAATAGCGCGAAACTCGGGCTCATCCATTTGTCTGGACCTGTTATCGTAGCGACATCGATAAATCAGCGTTATCCAAATCTTCCATCAGCATGATAGCCATAATGATCATGACTGCATTGCGTAGTCAGCGGCCAACAAGGCACCGCATACCACCACAGTTGGATCAGCTGCTCAACATTTACTCCTTACGTATCTCATCTTAGCCTCAAGCCTTGGCGAGTTGCTAGCTGAAGGTGGAATGGTCCCTATGAATTTTATTATTCTAAAAGCGGATATCCACACAAACTTCTTTGTTCTATTCCTGAACTCGTCTTATCTTACCATTACTGTTACTTAACATCGCGATGCCTCTCCAAGAGGCTTTCCACGGCAGTTTTTCAAAATTGTCATCATTCTCAAAGGACGGTACAGATAGTATAACTAGCTCCGGGCATCCGGATGCAGTGCTTGTCCCATTTACTACGCCTCCAGGCTATGCCAGGTGAACTTAACGCGACGCCTCAGAGCCGAGCAAGCAATCTGTCTCTTAGTATGTGATAAATCAATTGGATCACAATATGTTGAGACCGAGGAGCACGCGTGGGGAATCACCGTTCTCCTCTAATAAGCCACAGTTCTGAGAACGATGGGGCGCATTGTCGAGATAACTAGCCATTCCGAGTGAATTTAATATCAATAACTTACCGAAACCGCGTGAATGTCAACCTATCTCGCGACTGGCGACAAGCCACCTGAAGTCTGGACCACATCCTGGATGCTCACATGATTATGTGTCTTCCGAGTTTCTACATCCCTGGTAGAATTTTTCTTAGTTTTCCGGCTAGATCGATCTAGATGCGCCACATTATTAGAAATATCTTGAAATTTCTCATACAAACAGGGATGAAATTTACAAACCCTTGTGATTGAAATGAAATTAATATAAAACATCTTGAAATTTCATATTTTTGTCTTAGAAAATATACTCAGTTTCCAGTCACTATATCTCAATATTGATATGGTTCTATCAAATTTATGAAACTGTCTTGGAGATTCAAAACATATTATGATTTTTTTTTTCAGTTTTCAGTAACTGTGTTTGAATTTTCAGTGCCGTTATTGAAAATTATAGCCCACTATAATCATGGGGCAGGTTGATACGTTTTGCACGCGTCAACTCAACAGGCTGTCACAGGCTCACAATTTCAATCATAAAATTTTCCTTCGGTACACTAATGGAGGAAGGACTAGGGTATATTACCATATTTGTTTCAAATTTTTATCACAAAAATTGGAGGGGTTAAAAATTTACAACCAAATTTTGTATCAACTAGCCCCGGTCTTCCCTACTACTACATGAATCCATAGCGCAGTATAGTTTGATGCGCATCTAACTAGCCCATATCTTCAGTTCTACTTCCTGCCTGTCTCTCGCCGAACACACTCGGCAAAGTTTTGGGTAAAAAAACCTTGCGTTAGTCTTTTCAGAAGCTCTAGGAACACTTGGCTTTTGAACCAAGAGTTTTACGCCTTGGATAGCTTGATTTACGTATCTGACTTGCCGAAAATGTGACTTCGACCTTATAAATTGAGCCACATCACTAACAAGTGCTGCCGTGTAGAATACTCATCAAGATTGACAAAGATGAAGGTCTGATTATGAATAGGTGAAAGTTTTACGATCAGCCAAGGTAGGTTGGCGTAGTAGGTAGGGCGTGCGACTAGTAATCCGAGCGAGCGACAGCGTCCCGGATCGAATCCCGAACGCTACCATGAGAAATTGTCAGAGCTAAGAATGCGTTTTTACAAAGGTATATTTTAATCAATTAATTATAGTCCATCCAATTAGAAGCGTAAAATTTTCATTTTCTGGTTGATTCTGCAATATTTTATGATCCGATTCAGCAATAATTGTGGCAGTGGAAATCCATTTTTTAATGAAATTATCATGAATTTTCAGAATGAGTTTAAATTTTCCAAACTGTTATTTGAATATTCAAATATTGAAGAAGTTCATTTTTAGTATACAAAAGTATATGTTAATTGCTTCACAGACGTTTCTATGAAATTTCATACAGAAATTTCTAACAGTGCAGAGTGGTAGACTGCAATTCTCTCCAGTCTGGCAAGAAATATAACGCTTTCGCTCCTAGTTTCCTGCGTAGGACTACCAGATAGCGTCTGGGGAGTTTTTTTAGGGCGGCCTGTCGAGGTCCCTAATCTGAAATAATTTTTACACAAATATTCATTTTAAATTAATTTTCATTTTTAATTCAAAACTACTTTTTGGGTCTCTCGTTAATAATCAATTCTAGTTTCCTTACATGAAAATGAAAGAAAACAGATTATCTGAGTGAGGCTAGAACCCAAACCAATCCGCCTCTTGACCCAGTGGTCAACCCGTTCACCTATCCAAGTTCTGACCGCGGCTTGCAGTGTTGCATAACTCCGTTGATCTCTCGAAATTCGATCCCATTTCGGTTCAAGTACCTGTTATTGAGGAGTTGAACGTCTCCTGACATGACGACGTTTATGAATGACTCAGAACTTGGGTATTGAATTTTTGAGAAACCGGTCTGTCTAGCTGCAATATCTTCTCGGCTTTAACATAACATGTACCGTGATGAGTCATCAGATAGATTTCTGTAGTACTACGTTCGAGTCTAAGATGAGGTATAGCTGATCATTTTTCTCGAGTCTGAACAACTTTGAAGTAATTTCAGCTGCGAATGGGCGCAGACAAATCTTATATTTTCTTGGAGCGTATATCTCAGTCGTATCACATTTGTTCCTTCGACCGAAGTTCTATTTTCGGTTACAGATTCTCGTAGATCAGCGCGAAGTTGTGAACATTTTCTGAAGTTTTTTTTTTTCGAGTTATAGGTTTTATCTACTTTTGTAGGTATCTGGTATTTCTTACATAATAATTAAAATTCTCAGTGAAAAAGTATTCTATGGTTCTTGCATGATGAATTTTCATCATTTTTTCACAATTTTGGATCATCCGTGAAACAAAACAGTGAAAAGGCCACAGTAATTACCACTTTTTTTCACTTTGTTTATCGTAATTCATTATAAATAGAGAATGAGGCACCTCTAAAAAAAATTTCGAAAGAAAAACTTTCATGTGCTCAATTCTGCGTCTCTGGTGGTTCGGAACCCACCATCAAAAATTATAGGTTATACAGTCAAGCCGTACCGTAAAAGGAAAAGATTGAGAGTGGAAAAGATAGGAAAAGGCAGAGGGCTTCTTGACTATACGGAAATAACGTACGAAGACGCGGTGCAAATTACCAGAAGAGCACAAAACCAGATAGTTTAAGATTCCCGAGGGAAAAATCCTGGTATAGCCCAAAAATAGTACCCTCATCCATAGAGCCAGACGGAGTGCTGGGATGTAGAGTCCTAAGAGTGCAGGAACATTATTTTGGTCACATTACGTTTCGTTTGGTCACATTCCATCTTCATTAACGTCTAGATACACCCCGAGACAGACTACTTCCCAATTGGCCTGGACAGATTACTAGACATAATGCATGCCAATAACGAAGTCACATCTAAATTCCAGTCTCTAGCAACTTACCTCCTAGTTTTTTAGGCACGATCGTTGAAAACGGAGTGTCTTATACATTCGCCATCGCAAAAAAACTTAGATCGAGTTAAAACTCTAAAATCATGTAGGGAGCACGTTTTGGCACCTGGGTAGTCGTTTTCGAGCATTTTCAAGAGTAAAGTGTGAGACTCTATCACTCGGCATGATTATCACCCTCCTCAGATAAAACTATTTATTAACAAAAGAGAACAAATAGGGGAGGGGCGGGCAAAATGGGCCCCCTAAGGAACTAACGCCTCAAATAGAGGTTTGAATCAATGGATCTTCTAATTTTGACCAAAAAACGTGTTGGACGCCCTTATCTGAAAAGTCCAAAAATGGCGGGCAAAATGGGCCCCCCCAAAAAGTTCAAATTTTTTCAAAATTTCAAAAAATTTTGAAACTATTGTCGTATTTACTTCAGAATCCTTCAAACATGATATTAGCTATGTATAAGTCGCTCCTAGAGAAAGTACGGGCAAAATGGGCCGACGGCGGGCAAAACGGGCCCCCTGAAAAAATGTTTGTACTTTATGAAAATTGAAAATTTTTCGGATTCCATTATTTTCTTGCTCTAGCAAACTTCAACCACCAAATCGACTATATATCTTGAAAACATAGGGAGTGGCGGGCAAAATGGGCATCCTCGGAATTTTCATCCTTCTTTAAATTTGAAAAAACCTTCTAAATTTCATTATTCATTTGCCCTCGCAAACTTTAAATATCTCATGTTTGAAGGATTCTGAAGTAAACACGAAAATGGTGTCAAAACTTTTGAAATTTTGAAAAAATTTGAAATTTTTAGGGGGCCCATTTTGCCCGCCATTTTTGGACTTTTCAGATAAGGGCGTGCAACACTCGGCATAGGTCGGGTTATCGTTTTTTGGTCAAAATTAGAAGATCCATTCGCTCAAACCTCTACCTACTTGAGGTGTTGGTCATTAGACGGCCCATTTTGCCCGCCACTCCCCATGTTTTCAAGATATATGGTCGATTTGGTGTTCGAAGTTTGTTAGAGCAAGAAAATAATGGAATTCGAAAAATTTGCAATTTTGTAAAAATACGAAAAATTTTTAGGGGGGCCCATTTTGCCCGCCAGGGCCCATTTTGCCCGCCCCTTCCCTATATAGGTAATAGATTCTCTGAAAAAGAAAACTTATATCTAAATTACAAAAATCAATTATCAGATACAAAAAGATAATTACCAAACGGAAGCCAGTTACATATCCTTAATAAGAGTGTCGGCAATATCCATCGTACAAGGAGTCACTAATTCATTAACAGAAGCGTACTTCTTACGAATCTTAAACCTCCACCAAGCCATAGCAGGGACTTGGGGATAATGATTGTCAACCAACAGTAAAAAAGTTTTTATAACGTACAACGTCATGTGTCAGAGAAATAGAAATAACGATAGCGTGAAATTCGAAACACAGGTATTGCCGTTGATGATCTTAATCAAAGAGTGCAATTCTCCATTTGAATCCATTTTCAAGAGTGGTGTACGTGACCCCCCCCCCCCCCCCCCCATTTCTTGTAAACGTGCACGGAAAAAAAGATGTAGGGTAGAGTGTTCCGAAACCGACCGGTGGTCCCATCCCAACCTCTCCATGTTTCTCAGTACTCGTGCTCCTATGGCTGAGTTCCGAAATGAGCTGGCAGTACTGTGATCTGTCTTGTGTCTTTGTCATACAGCAGCTGGATTTTTGGTGAGCTCCGTCTTTCTCTGGCAAGATTTTCAGCGCTAGCAGCGAATTTCGGAACACGGCCTATGGAAACTGTCGATGGTGACATTTGAAAGCTCTCACAACACCGACAATTTGGAGGTAGAGAGCCATCTTTTCCTCTCATTTTATACCTACTATGATTTCGCGCAGTGTTTTGTTTTGAAAGCAGTGAAGTTAATTGTGTAGTTGCACGGAACTTCAGTTTCAAGTGTTTCATTGTGTCGCGAAAAATCCAAAGGTGGGTTGTTTTCATTGCTTATGGCCTGGACTTGAAGACGCACTATCATATTTAAATCACTTCCATCGTTGTAAGTGAACGGCGAGCCATTATTTAAAAAAAATCGTGGTGGTCCCAAACCGACCGCCAAGGGTTGGTCCGAAACCGACCCCTATGTTTTTGTGCATTAAAGATTTTCTAACGTATTTATGACAGTCAAACTGTGATTTAATTACTTCCGATGGTAATTACACATGGTTTTTCAGAAATGGGGCGATCGTTCATACGCAAAAAGCCAAAACGAGATCCGGCAATTCTGCGGCGAGCAGTTGGCGCAACGGCATTAGGATCTTCGCTTCGTACAGTTGCACGTGGTTAGCAGTTCCTCGTTCAACATTTACCACGTTTACGTGCACAAAATTTACTACTTGTCATAAGCATTTACGTGCTACTTGATTTCCATTGAATGCGCTTACATGATCTATTGAATAAATCTGCGAGCTGCTACTGGATTTTGACCCGCTTACGTTATTTCAAATAGTGTAAGTTACGAATATTAGTAGCCAATGACAAGTAACTCGATGTACGTAAACATGGTAATTGCCTCTTCCCTTGATTCACTGGAAAAAATAGGGGGTCGGGTTCGAACCATGGGGAGGTCGGTTTCGGACCACGATTTTTGAGGACGACTAATATGCAGAATTTCACTACGGCCTCGGTATTTTAAACAAATGGTACCCGAAAACCTCGTCAAGCTGCTTAAAACCTAAAGTAACGTTCCCTTCGAAGAATCAAAATTTTGTTTCAGCAAACAAATTAATTTGAGGCACTTTTGTTGGCTTTGCCACTTAGGCGGTCGGTTTCGGACCAGCTAATTATTAGGACAGCACTCTTTTTGGAGTTAAATCTACAGCAATTGCGTTAAGGTTCATCAATCCCATTGATAATATCGTTATTTTTGGAGTTAAATTACAGCAATTGCTGTAGATCTAACTCCGAGAAGAGGTGCTGTCCTAATAATTACATCTTTTTTTCCGTGTGGTTTCAGCCAAACCGCTGAACCAATTTTGATGAATTTTGCAGGGCATAGTGTTTTCACTCTGAATATGTGCAAGTCACTTTGTACACTCGATCCGACTTGGCGCTGGCTAACTTCGTCAATTTTGAAGATAAAACAATGAGCTTTGGAGTGGAGTCTTTTGATTGAAAAACAAAATTTGGAGAATTTTTGACGATTTTTCCAGCACCCGCGTCTGGGTGTCGAATCGTTGAAGTTGCTTGCAACACGTTTTCAGCCAAACGGCCGAGCGGATTTCGATAAAAATTTTCACAGGATACTGTTTTCACCCTGAAGATGTGAAAATTTCATTGTGTACCGGATCCAACTTCCAGTTCAAAAACCGCGGTCGCTAACTTCGTCAATTCTTAAGTTACAAGAGCGGGCCTCCCTGCTAAAAATTCCCGAGAGAGCCAGTCAGGACACTGTTTCAAATTACGACGTGGGGAATGGATCTATGTGGAACCGTGTGGTCCTGACTCGGGAATTCACTTTCCTGAGGTGAAAAAGGGCCCTAATTATTTCGAATTAAAATTTTGAAATTTTTAGGGGATTATGAACACTATTTTCAACAGAAACTATAGCATCGTGCGAACGTGCAAAAAAGCGATGAGCTTTTTGGCTAAAACGGGCTGGTTATTTGTCAGATCTCTACGGTTTGTTCTAATCTAGAGGAACTTCAGTTTAATTGGCCAGATTATTTATTATTTATATTGCACTCCAGTAAAAGAAGAGAAATTTCTACCAGTGATCCTTGACCCAGGTACTACCCAAAGGATTTGGTATCAAGCAATCTCACGAATGTGGAGTATTCGCGGACCTCATGTGTTTGACGGGCTTGGGACTAATCCCGTTGAGTTATCCAATGAAAATAGGGTCCTCTAGTTCTTGTCGTGAGTGTGATCTGTGCAGACTTCTCAGGTTCAAATCCGCGCCTGCGCGAGACCTCCACTGAACCTGCGAACACCTGCGTGGTACGAATGTGAGAGGCTATGCACTTAGAACCAGATCACAAGCTGTTATATGAATTACAGCTGATTATTGTTCATTTTTTATTCATTACGAACGTATTCTAGTGTAATTTCGAATTATATTAGTGATTGCTATTTCAAGCAATTTCAGCCGATTTCGAAGCAACTGTGATCGAAGTAGTTTGCGATTTCGAGGATTTATTAGCCACTTGCATGAGACCTGATGGGCTGGAAACGCGGACAACGCGTGCGGATGTTGGGGTATATAAAGCAACTCAAATAACTGACTGAGTGAAAACTTCGTGAAATAAGTAGGTTCGTCAAATAACTAATGACGAAACAGGTTGGGACCGAGATACTTCTAACGAGAGTAAGATACAAGCAGTACTAGCCTCTAAATACACATAAGTTTGGATTTCGAGGTCAAATTCGCTCGTGACATCAACATGGCTGGCTTTTAAAAAAAATCAGCCGGGTCAGAATCAACCCTGCTCTCTGTACCGAGTTTCGCCCCGCTTGCGTGATTCACGAGTCAGATGCTCGCGATGTTTTTGCACTCAGGTGGAAATATAATAACCTAAAGTGAGTCACAGCTGTTCTTCTCTGTTGCATCAAATGCATGGTCAAGTTTTGAACGGTTGAAACTAGCTCGTTCTTGGCCACAGAACACATGCATATCATAGTGGCGTCGGTGCAGTGTTGGACAGCAGCAAATTAAATGGTGCAATTAATTAAATTTTCATTCCAAATTACAGCTGTAATTTGTAATTAAAAAAAATCAAAATTAAACCAAAATACATCAACCATTACGAACTGAAATACATTACTCATTACAATTGTAATTTGTAATTAAACCAAAATCGGTTAAATGTTACAATTGTAATTTGTAATTGAACCGAAACGCATTAACTATTACAATTTTAATTTGTAATCAAACCGAAACGAATTAACCATTACGTTTAAAAATTGTCATGGTGGATGCGTTTCGGTTTAATTACAAATTACAATTGAACGATTAAACGAACTTACCTAACAAGGAGAGTATCAAGCCTCCGGGTGACGGATTTCGGCTAAACTTGCAAGGTGGTTTCTTCGGCACAAAATATGGGGTCTCTGATGCTTAGACTTATCTAATGGGCCTTTCTTCAATCCATTCGTGATTGATCAAATCAGCAGTTAATAAGCACAAAGACATGGCAAATGAATCTATGGTAAACTTCTGCTTCGAATATTCATTTTCAATTAATTAAGATTTGTTCAGATTCAATGATAGGGTCTCATAAAGCCAAGGGGAAACGGATTATTCTACAGTGTCAGTGAATAACCCATGCATTTTCGCTGTTGTGATGTATAGTAAATCGAGCGATGAAAGGCCCATTCGAGAAAACTGAGCATCAGGAGCCTCATATTTTGGGCCGAAGAAACAACCCTGCAAGTTTCACGGGAATCCGTAACCCGGAGACCTGATACTCTCCTTGTAAGTGAAGTTCTATCGTAATTGTATGTAGTGCGTCCTCCGAAAGATCACCGGATGTAGTACCCGCTCTCTGTGCTGATGGCGCCACAAGGTTTATTAAAGTAAGTTACTAAAACTTCCTAGTAACTTACCATACTGGTCCGGTTCCGGTCCATATTCTTCATTATTTCAAAGTGCTTGCAGTCCGATTTCTGGAATTAACCTCAGTTACTGGGATGCAACAGGGTGGAATTGATCTTTCGGAGGAGGCGCCAAATACAATTACGATAGAACTCCACTTAGGTAAGTTCGTTCAATCGTTCAACTGTATTTCGCGCCTCCTCCTTTAGATCACCGGATGTAGATGTTTGAATTACGGCACGCAATTGTTTTTGAACTGTGGCAACGTGTTTTATTCTTATGTAGGTAATCTTTTTTCATGGATTTTACAGTTTAAGGATAGTTTTGGCGAAATTGTCGCGATTTTCCCCAACTTGCAGGTTATAAAACTTGTTAAATGTCTGGGAAGCTGGTGTCCAGCCAGCTGTCTCACGAATGAGGTCTATATTAACGCCGTTTCGATTCGCTGCTGATGTCGAAGCGTGGCGTTTGCTGTAGGCCGAGAAAATCGACGTGTCCAGGCCACTCTCTTATAGGATATTTTTTATCCAACGACTCAGCGATTGTGTCGTGACCACGTTTATAGGGTGTTTTCAAAGGAATGAACAGACTTGTAATGTTCTGTCGTAGGTTATTACGTTGCTTTAAATATGTCTGAAGAGTTGTTGCTACGCAGACTAAGTTAGGTTGTAGTTTTCCAGGTCCAGGCGTTTTTAGTTTAGTTGGGATTTTTATCTCGATTTGTTTAGCAGTCTTGATGATGTTTCTTACGTCAATTGCTATCAAAGTTTGTATTCTGTGCCCTGTTGTAAGAGCGAGTAATGTCGTTAGTTTTCCAGATAATTGTTGTAGAGAAATCTCATCATTAGGGTACCCCATTTAGAAAGGCAGTCGAGTACAATCTTTGGGTCCCAGGTTATATCGTATTTGGTCGTAACCTGGAGACCCCTTTACAGAAACGTTTCACGTTGGCGTTTTCTCCTACTTCCGGCCCGAGGACTAGAGCTATTGCAGATCTCAAGGAATTGATGGTACCATAGGATGCTCCGTTTTTGAATTCATTGGTGAGAAACTTCAAGATGTCTGGTATTTCTGGTCTGGTATTGATATATGCTATAGCTGTCGTGTTGTCGATTCGTACCAACACATAGCGATTCTTAAGGGGGGTACATGACCCTTCTCTCTAAATTTTTTGGAGTGACATATTCACTCCAAGCTCAGAGTGAGAGTGTGCTTCACTCGACTTGGAGTGAATAACCACTCTTTTAGAGTGAAACTGATCACTCTTTCGCAAAGAGTGAATATTTTCACTCTAACGTGTGGAGTGATTTATTTTTCGCTCCAACTGTCACTCCACAAAGAGCGATTAAGATCACGCGCAGGCTCTCAGCGTAACCGCAGACACACATGGATACCCTGCTAAAAATGTCTTATAGAAAAGCATACGAACATAAAGGATTGCTATGAGACTCCATAGGATTCTATACGGCCTATCTGTACTCAAATATTGCTCAGATAGAACACCTATAACATTCTATCAGTTTCTATTGATCTTGTTCTCTACATGAATTTCCTGATAAAGAAACAATGAGTTCCTATAACATATTTTGTACAATTCCGCAATCATATGATCCTATTACAAATTTCTAGGGCTGTGTGAATAGTGTTCGAATCGAATCGAATCGAATAGTGCTATTCGATTCGAAAATCGAATCGAATATTCGAGTTTTCGAATAGTTCGAATCTTCGAATAATTCGAATAATTCGAATATTCGAACTATTCGAACTTATTCGAATATTCGAACTATTCGAACTATTCGAATAATTCGAATATTCGAAATATTCGAATAGTTCGAATAAGTCTATTTTTTTTTAATATTGGATGATTCGTCGGATCTTACGATGGTTGCAGACTCTCAAAAAGATGTATACGCGTACTGTTTAGAAAAAGGAAACACATCCACACCCGATCAACGATCTATTACGAACTATGCCAAAGATAAAACTCACTTTGCGTCCAGATTTTTATTCCTCAAAAATCTAACGATTTTTTGTCCAAATTGTTTTCTGCACACACATTTTTTAAATTCCGTCCGGATTTATGTGGAAGCTGATCCACTTTAAAAAAAAAATGAAACGACTACTTTGTTTACGTTAAGTTCGAATCGAAGTAATTTCCGGTTACACGAGCATTACTTCGGCTACAAATTGATGAAAAAATATGTACAGTTTTGTTTTTCAATTTTCTTGATAACCTTCTTTCTTCGAAATCCTTCTATCTTTTTGCGTCTGAATTTCTTCGTTTGAATTTGAATTTGTTTCTTTACACAGGGTGTCTATTCGAGTTAGGATGTAAGGTTCCCTGAGAAATCCATGATATTCCACGTGTATAGAAATACGATTTTGCTCTCGTGGACCAATCATGTCATGAAGCTGAAGCTCGCAGCAATAGTGAGCAGCCAAAAGTGCCGAATTCAATTAAAATTACGGAGTTATGAGGTAACGAATATAAAAAAAGAAAGAAAAAAAATACAACCGAATTGAGAACCTCCTCTTTTTCTGAAGTCGGTTAAAAATAAGACAATGAGGCGATAGAATTTGAATTTTGTGACACATTATGTAAGGGAATACTCTCAATGAATTATCGACATGAATCTTCACTGTGTGATTTTATTCCGGAGAACTTTGAAATGTTTGGCTGCTAACTATGGCTGCTAGCTTCAGCTTCATATCATGTCAAAGATTTTTTTCCGGTCAATTTCTCAGGCTCGTGTGCCTCAATCGAACGGCTATACTTGTGAATATATTTTTTCTTTTGCAAGTTGAACGGGTTTTTGAATTTCCAAAAGGAAAAAGAAATGAAAAAAATTGATCACCATCAGAAAAATTCCCTCAGTGGACCCAAAATTCCCTGAAAAATCCAGGATATTTCAGGAGAAGAAATATTCCCTGAGATTTCCAGGAATTCCAGGTTTTCCAAGAAGGTAGACACCCTGTTACAGTTAGATTTTAAGAGGCCACACACCAATATATTGATATTAATAATATATATAGTAATATAATTATTATTATAACAATTACAGTAATAATAATAATTATTATTATTACAATAATTGATATAATAATAATAATGACAATAACGATAATAATAATAATAGTAATAATGATGATAAAATTGATCAATGTTGACAAATAGTCAAGAATATTCCTCATGTAGGTATGTATATTGTCTGAAGTGAAACACGAATAGCTCGGCAACTCTAGATTATTTGAGAATAGCCAATTCTTGTTTCTAAAAAGACCCAATTGTCAAACATCAAATTATTCGGATATTCGAACCATTCGAATAATTCGAGTAATTCGAATAATTCGAAGTTTCGAATAACTCGAACTATTCGAATTATTCGAAGGTTCGAATTATTCGAAACTTCGAGTTATTCGATTCGATTTTCGAATCGATTTTCGAATCGAATTTTACTATTCGATTCGTGACGAATAACTCGAAAATTCGAATATTCGCACAGCCCTACAAATTTCAGATCAGAAAATAATTCGTTTCCTCGGAGTTTCTATTCATTTCATAGGTGTGAGATTTTAGCTGAACATCCGCATACCAATATTTGCTGAAACTACCGTAATCTATTCGTTGAATTCTGATGTAAGCTTCTATTCGACATTCGCATATTACAAAATTACGCGTTTCGTTGTGATACTAATGCGAACACACGGTATCTGTTTTTTACCGTTTACCCACCAAGCATTGGTAGGAGACTGAATGTGCGAGATAAGTTACGAATCTGTGTTCAAAAGAGATCCTATAAAGTTTAAAATGAATAAGTCTTTAATCGTATTTCCGTCGAGCAAATGTAGTAGACTTGATGTGTGACTGAAAGCAACAAGTTATTTTCCGTTTCTCACCCATGATAATTTTATCAGGATCTGAAAGATCTTATGAGGTCGGAACTTTATTTGTTTCCTGGTGTACTTTCGACGAGTATACATATCCCGAGTCGAAATTTTAGGCCTCGTTTGAATCCCCCAGAACCTATTTCTTTTGTTTTGCACTAGCCGCTACCCTCCGTTGAACCTACCAGGCCCTATTTGCAGATTTCAGTGCTATCGGTAAACCTCCTTCTACTCCATTTGAGCCTACGCTGACCCTCTTAAACCTCCTTTGAGTCCCAAATATCTAGCAACCATGAACCTACGTAACCTCCTTTGGATCCGAAGTCTCCCGTCTTGACCCTACGTAGCCTCCTTTGAATCCAGTCTTCTGCGATGACCCTACGTACCCTCCTCTGGATCCAGATTTCTGCCTTGAACCTACGTAACCTCCTTTGGATCTAATGCAGGCCCAGGACGATCTCGATTCAAGACGCTAGATCCGAAGAAGGCTATGTAGGGTCAAGGCAGGGTACTTCGATTGTGGGGTGATTTTTTAATTCTAATACCACTTTTTACTTCAATTAGGATTTAATTATTGCTTTATTATTTTCATAAGTCTGTATTCTATAATATAACTATAAATGTAAAGCTTGTTTGTCAAAAGGAGTCTCTGAAAATTACAACGAAATTCTGACAAATTCTGCGGATTCTGTTATACTGAACATGTAGTACCGGTAGTTTTCACATGAGAATACGAATTAAATTTTTGTATGAAAAAACAACGTAACGTTCACTTATAAAATACTTCCTGCTGAGCTGTGTGGGTAAAGTGTAGAAGGATAACATTGTTAATTGAAAAAGATCTCAAATCCACTGTTTATTGGTACGTCCTCAATATAAAATTATTTTATACCCAAGTATACATTAATTATAAACAATTGACTTAAGTTCGTTCATACATATGAAGAGAACCAAGGAGGACGTTCAGAATATATATGTAGATTACAAACAGCAATTTTAATTCATTACGTGGCGAGATACAAACAAGATATGATGATCATGTTAGAAATACTGAAGAAGCCAGTGCCAAGTAACTAACATATATCGTAAAGTGAAAAAAACAAAAATCACATGCGCAACAGTAACTTGAAATCATTACGAATCTGGATTAGTTGCCACATTGAATGCCAACATTTTCCATATATATATTCTAACATGGGGTATATATATACTTCCTGACTCTGTTATGTTTAATCCGTAATAGATAAAATTTCTAATATGTGAAGATCAAATTTCTGTTTTTCTGGAAAAAGTAAAAAAATATCACCGAATAATTTTGTATACAACTATCGAAATACGTGATGAACAAACAACGAATCTGGACCAATTACAAAGGAGAAAATGATACGTAAGCTAATATAATATCCAAAGTACCCAATTATTCGTTTGACTGAATAATAGTTTTTTCTCTGCGTACTTGTCAGAAAAACGTGATATCATATACCCTATTCTAATTCCATAGAATTTATAGGCGTTCCTATATACAATTGATTGTCAACGGAGACGGAGACGCAGACAGATTTTATTACTGCCACAGGTATGAGTGATGTAATCTCAGTTCTATGGCATTTATAAAAGTATGAAAGGTCACAACGTAATCCCTTATCTCCAGTAACTTGCAACGAATTCGAACTAACAACAATCTGTGTGACTACTGCATAATGCTGACCTTCGCAGAAACACTCTCTTGCGCAGTCGCATAGAGAAACTTTTATAAAATTGAGTACAGTGCCTAACATTTTTTGGTCATTGGGCCCATTATAGAGCACATAAGAGGATGACGTTCTCAAGGCTCTAGTATAGGTTTCGCTGATGATTAATTTGCCATCTTTTAAAAGCCGCGTATAATATTGAACGTTACCCAATAACGGAAGATTGGAGTCAAGTATCACCTGTTCAAGAAAATCTGGAAGTGCATCGTATTTTTTATAAGCCCCGACACTGTAACAACCCTCGAAGACTCGTTGACAAATTTTTACTTGACGTTTAACGTCCATAGCAAAATCGCGAATCGGACCTGGCGGTAGTCGATCCAATTCAATCTTCATTTTCATTAGGTATATATGCGCAGATGCAATTTGAGATTCTACGTTGGAAGTACCGTGAACGAGACTTAACAATTTTCCATTAAGATCCTCATATGGGAAACACGAATACACCCACAACGGGCCAAGTCGTTCTACGCATGCAGGCAAATGCAGCAGTTGGTGAACATTTATCGTACAAAATTGCAGGCCGTACAAATTTTCGAATTCCCGTACAAATTTATGTAACAGGTTCTTTGCGGTCCGGAGTTGTTGTCGTGTTATACGCTCTGAGTTAAGAAGCGCTATTGCGGCAACGAGGAGGAGATAGTGTTCAAAATAATCAGGTCGCATAATTCCTTGGAGTACTGGCAATGAATAGTAAAAGAACCACATTTTCAGTTCGGAAGCTTTCCAGTGACAAAGATCTTCTACCGAACGCGGCATCCGGTGTACAAATTTGGGAGGCTTCAACTGCAGCAATTTTTCATTGATAATAGCTTTAACAGAAGCAAGTGAGAATGGGCGGCTACTGAATGACGAATCGAACCACAAACTCAGCAATCTCTTCGTAACACCGCAGAAAATACCATGCATGTAATCAATTGCCATTCCCTCAATGAAATCAGGCATAAGCTTTGAAAACGAACATGGGCCTTTTACTCCGTTTACCGCTCGACCCACCAAAAGTGCCTGATTCGCATTTTGACTAGTTTCCACAGCCGTTCTCATTTTGGGTTCGGTTTCGTACTTATATACATGAGATGTGCCTCCAGTAGGGTGAGTGAAGGACTCGCCTGGGTTGATGCAATTTTGGCATCCAAATTGACCATTATAAGCTGTCATATTGAGGAATTGTGCTTTAGCTGGTAAATCGCACGTTCCAGCCAATAGAATCCCTCGAACATCAATGACTCGTCCATCCGGTAAAGTACATGGTGTACCTCTGAGCAGTTTGTCAAATTCAGACCGCATTGTATAAATGAAACTATTCGCAGCTGGCTTTTTATTTCCGCACCATAATGCAGCAAGCATTGTATTCTCTCGTTTCATTCTATACTTGTACGGTAACTCATTGATAGTTAAATATACTGGCCACATACTGACTTTAGAAGACTTAAAAACAGGTACGCCGTCAGTGTACCATGTCAGAGAGATATTGTTTCCATTTGACAGAAAGCCTCTTTCTTCATATCGCGAATACAAGGTTCCATCATAGATGTCAGAAATCGTACCAGGCGTTACACCTTGGCGGTGAAACCGATGTTGCAGTAGCTCATGAAAACCTTCTCGCTTGAACATCTCCTCCAACTGCTTCAAAAAAGGCATTTGAATGTAATACGACACCCCCTTCTTCGCATTACATGTTACGCAGATCGTGTTCTCTGATTCAAGGGACGATAGACAAATCGAACAGTAGAAGTGTTTGTTGAAATTTTTTTCAGATGCAGAAAAATATTTTCGAAATTTGTAAAGGCTATTTGATTTTAAGCCTCGCGCCAAGCAGTGCAAATTGATTACGGCGATTATATCCGACATACAAGTCCCAGTGATGTTGTGTTTAAGGAGAAGCGATAAGATTAGCAGCATACTTTCTGCAATCGTAATTCTCGCGCCGGCATACAAAGGGCGATCGTTGTCATTCCTATGTGGTGGTCGAGGCTGCTCTCTAGCATCATCGTCGCCAACGTCTTCGTCATCAGACTCATCTCCCATTTCATCCTCTTGTTCCTCATCGTCAACGTCTTCGTCATCAGATTCATTTCTCATTTCATCCTCTTGTTCCTCATCGTCAACGTCTTCGTCATCAGACTCATCTCCCATTCCATCCTCTTGTTCCTCGTCGTCTAAGTCGCTGTTATGATTATTTTGGTCATCACTATCGTCTCCAATGGGTTCGATATTATCTTCCGGTTCCTCATTCTCTGAATCATTCCTTCCGTGACTTCGCTCGAGGCAGATATTCCTCATGGTTTCATCTTCATGTTCATCTGCCAGATTTTCGTCAGCATCCACGATTGAACTGATATCCTGATCGATCACCTCATCTTCAACGATATCACCGCGGCAGACATTCTCTTGACCTGGCATTTCATTGGCCCTAGATGAAATTAAGAAGACATGTAGTAAACATGGAAAGTCGATGGAAAGTACAATGAAAATATGCAATTATGAAATTATGTATAATAATGTACTTTTTCATTGATTCTTGAAGCCTCTGAATTTAATTACCTCGTTTGTGAACTAAAAGAGACTCGCAGGACTTCGTCATTTTCTGGTAAAGTTTCCCCACACATTCCATCCTGAGTCTCAGGACCAGGACCAGGACCAATCGTATTCATAGCACTCTCCAAATGTTCAACATCACGTACCGAAAGGGAATCGTTGATAGGTAGACCGGAATCTCTCACATTACTGGAATAACACATAGTCTTAATATACATATGTCAAGTAATGCAACGAACAGCTTCTACATATTATTTATATGTTAATAATAAAATTATGATCAGTATAAAGGGACAGATGAGTTACATGATGTCATCTAAATAATTGATAAAACATACGTTTTATCAGATGTTACTGTGAAAAAAAGTGATCTTCATTATAACCAAATTTTCTCTCCATTCAGTCAATTTGGCTTTTTTAATCGTTAGCAATCTTGTTTAGCTTTCAAAATTTGGTCATTACTGCAATTTTTTTTAATCCATTTTTTAAAAACTCCGCATTTATAAAAATAAATTTGTTAATATTTTATCGTTACAAGAATTTTTGCATCATTTTTCGTTTGATCAAAAATTATTTGTACGTAGTATTTAAGAAAAAATGAAATGAATACATGATAATCGGCGTGTATCATATTCACTCAACGATTACATGTTATGCTTACCTTGCTTCATACAAACGAAGGACTTTACCAGTTTGAATCTGAGACGATCCAGCCCCAGATTCCTCCTCAACGAGTTTTCTTTTTTTTTCAAGATCTTGAAGGTAAAGGTATTTCCCTGCCCGAGACAGGTCGCTGTAGGATTTTCTACTCATGCCGTATATTTGTGAACACGATAAATGTATTCAAATCAGCAGAACAGTTTCAACTTCTCGTCAACGTTATACTACACAATTCACAAAACACAAATTATAATATTTCACCAATTGACACCGAAAATTATCCTTGCTGAACCGATTCAAACGTCGAGATCTTTTTCTTTCTACCAAGTAAACAAAGCACCGTAGCTGACATTTGTAATGTGACCGTTTGCCGTTTAAAAATAAGGCTCAACGATTGGTCGTATACTTCTCGTTCGTAGCTCTTATTTGCTATACCCGATGGAGGCTACATCCGATTGGCTGGCGCGAGCGCCGAGTTACGCAGTAATAGTGCGCCAAGGCCGCGAAACCCTTTCCAGCCTTAGCGTCTAATGGCGTCTGTGTTTGTGTTCTTCGGATCGTTTTCGATTGAGTTCCCATCGTGGTGCGGGTATAAACCCGTTATTTTCTGCCCTGATAATCGTAATTCACGTTGATACGTTAGTGATGACAACTAAAGTGAAAGGGCAATATGCCCTTGTCGTGTACGAAAAACCTGTAAAAAAACGTGGCAAGGAAAGTGCAACAGGTTCGGAAGCGGGAAAAGCATTCTACGATGTATTGGAACTATCTTTGATCCCGAAGAAACATCGTGTCGAGGGTGATAAGACGAGAGTGACTTGGGTAGACAGTAGCACCAAACAAAGCTCTTGTCACTATGTAACAATAAAAAAAATCAGTGGTAAGTAAGCTATAGAAAAGGCGGCATTGTACATCATAACCTCTTTTATAACCACGTGTGACGTTTTTTTCAAGCTAATCGAGACGAACTACTGAACATGTATCCAGTGGATGCACGCACAGGTGAAATCGCGGGCAAAGAGACCAAAATTTTTACAGAAGAAGTTCACAAAAACAAAACAGCAATACAGGTAGCAAAAAAAACCGAAAAAATTGCTCGTAATACAGCTCAAGACGAAATCGAAACGACAATTTCCAACGATCAGGGAATCTGCGCAAGTTTAGAATCAGAAGATTCGAATATTCAACCTTCAGCCCTACCGAGTGTTGAACCAACTTCGTCAGCTGTGTCCACATCTACATCTTCAAATGTGAAACTTGCGCAGTCAGACGGTCCCCACGTCAAATCTACTTCATCAGTTTCATCCACCTCTAGATCTTTAAATGTGAAACCCTCACCGTCCGACCGTCCCCGCTTTAAATCTACTTCGACAGTTGTATCTGCATCAAAACCTCCAAACGTGAATCTCGTGCATTCGCTGGAAACTGTACCTTCAGATCGCCGACAGGTGAAATCTGTTACATTGCCTCCCTCCGTATTGGAATCGTCACCTTCGCCTTCACCAGAGCTCCCGCTTTCAGACGATGGCCCTGCGTCTCCTAAGTCTGCTACGACAGATCTAGATCAAGTTGAAGGCAGGTATGCAAAGTTTTGGGCAACAATGAAGGACCTGGCCGCGGTTGGTGAGTTTTTGTGCACTCTTTAACCCTTTGCTGACACACTATCTGAGAATTTCACGGTCAACACACTGGGTCGATTTATCAATTCGAAGTGGTTGAAAAATTATGGAACATGCTTTGATAATTATAGATCATGTACGAAAAGTTGATAAAAAAAAATATTGCGACCTGTTAAAAGAAAATCATCGAGAGGTATAAATGCAAAGAAGATACTTTTTTGCTAAAAAATAATAACTGTCAATTTTTCATACTCTTAACAAAAATTTGGACGTGATACTCCTGTTACATTAGATATTTCAGGGCAAAAATTGATTGATGGGTCGATTCAATCCAGTGTGGCGGCAAGGGGTCAAGTGCACTTTCGTTAAGAACATATGTGAAATCAATTCATTTCTTAGACTGCTAACTATGCTCCGACTGGTTTGAATTTCTACTACAGTAGCAAAAACTACCATTACAGTCACACAATTTTTAGTTTGACCAATGACTTCCATCGGTACAGCAATTCTCCAAATTATGTTTGAAATTATGCTTCATTTGACTTTTTTTCTCACTTTCAGCCACGCCAGAAAATATTTCATTTTTGGCTTCTGTAGTTGAATCACTGAAGGCCTCTAACATTACTCCACGAAGCAAAAGTTCCATTGACCGAAATTCTGTCTACGAGGTACACTGAGTTTCTTTGAGTTTCTCATTGCTTAGAAGCAATCTCAAATTGATGACAGGTAATCGACAGTCTTATATAGGTATTGCATTTTCTATTACAGATTCCGAATCGTTACAAAATTCCTGGCAAGGGCAAGGTAACTATCCCATTGGTGTCTGTTATCCAGAATAATGTGTGGACGTGGAGCACTAATGACACTGATCCTTCGGGGTGATATACATGATCATCCATCCCATTCTGATAATAGGTACTGTTGAATATTATTGCTCGAAATCTATTTTCAGGTGCCTATTTTTGACGGAATTGACTTTTACATGTTCGAGGGAGTAAAACATGCAATAGAGCGTAAATCATACGTCATCAACAAAGTCACACGAGAGCCCGAAAAGAGTTGGCCACTACTTGTGAGAGCGTGTTTAGTAGAGGTATATGGCAGTAGCCTAGGGCAGTATTCGGCAAAGGGGACGAAAGATGGAAGACGCCCGGCGATCCAACAGGATCTGTATCGAGGTCTTTTATGTAAGTATTCTGTGCAGCATCGCAGGCTTGTTTTTATCTGAACCAAATTTTAACTCTGTATCATAAAAATTTTTCTTTGTTTTTGCTCAAGATGTACATTAACCTTTGCGTTTAGCTCTCTCGTGTTCATGTTTCTCTATGTTTTCCAGTTGCCTTCAATTTCTTAATATTGTCTCTGAATTTTGATGACCACTCAGCATGTTTATTTTCCTAATAGAAATTAGACAGAAGACAGAGGTCTTAACTTCCATCTTCAAGACTATCTTTTCACGCTTCCAAATTTTGTATACTGGCTCATTTTATTTTATATTTCTCTGCTTAGACTGGAGCAGGCAATGGTCTTGTGACGACATTGATGAACCGGATTTCATCAACTTCATTAATAAAACGGCATATAATAAGCGCAAAGCTCAGAAACAGAAAGACTCTGAGAAATTTGTGGAAATGTCGTCTATGGGACAACAGGAAAAGACAAAAACAAAAGGCAGAACAGAAACCCAGAAAAAAAAACAACAGGACCCTCCAAAAGAGGCAGAACCGCAGGAGCAGTCTGTGGAGCAGCGCTCGAAAACTGCATCACCTCAAGAGAATCTCTCCGCACCACCAACCAAGCAGGATCAAGCTGTGCAAAAACAACCACTTAGAGCAGCACCATCGTCCGAAGGCGTCACAGCATTGAACACCCCGCTCCAATATCCTTTGTACCACGAAACTCCGTGGTATTTACCCGCTCAAGATTGTCAACCCTCTGAAAACTCCCAACCCCATCAAAATTATCAACCCCCTCAAAGCTATCAACTCCCTCAAAATTATCAACCCTCCCGGAACTATCAATTTCCTCAAAACTATCAACCCCTCCAAAACTATCATGATCGTAATCAGCTTCAGCAGTATGGAATTCCAGAGATTCCATTGTACTATCCTCCTGCAAATAAGCCTCCTTCTAGGTTTTCGACCGAAATGGACTATGAAGACTTGTCTTAGATCCCGGGGATTCTACACGATTCTTGAGGAATATAGATTTTTCAATTCCGAAATAACTAAGTGTAATCTAAATTCTTAGATTACAGTGAATTTTATTATTTTTTTTATATCTATTTCAAAACAAAAATCATCAATCTAAAAATTGATGTAAGGTTTTTTCATGCACTGTGTTTCAGTACCGGATCCCAAAACCGAAATATCGTGGTTTAAAGAAAACCGTCCTTAAAAAAAATGGTTTTGACACCATTTAACGTTGAGTTCCTCTTAAGTTAGAATATATAGTTCCTCTTAAGTTAGAAAAAAAAATATACATATATATTGTAACGTGGCAGCTTCGGCTCGCCTCGTTACTAAATGCTCCCTGAACCCTGGACGGTAAGTAAATTCATTTTCCTAGGAATGATTGTGAGTGAGAATGATTTCAGAATGAATTGTCACCTAGGCAACGATAGAAACCGAGAAAAGCTCCGAGCGGCGACAGAGACAAACATGCGTTAAGGAATTTGTTAGTAATTTTTGTGTTATTCCTGAAATTCTCTTGAGGTAACCCGTTCCCCGTGGGGAACTGCGAACGGAGATCGAAAGGCGAGAAACAGACTCAGAGGCGAGAGGCAAATCCAGGGAGGTACGCAGGCAAAGAACGAGTCCGGGGAAACATAGTCACGAGAGGGTATCTGACCGCTCACCACCGAGGGACAAGGTAGCGAAGGTCCTTTTGCTACCGAGAAACGCCGTGAATCTTCCCCAGGACAAGGACCCGCCTGCAGAGAGACAGCCCGCAGCACACAGCAGTGACACCGCTCCGCATAACTCCCAGGAGTTAAAGGGTTTCCCCAAAATGCACTAAGAGGACGACACCGATCAAGCCTAGCGATAAGTAGAGCGTAAGGAGGGGGTAATAGACACCCGCCTCAGAGAAATCACTCTGGCGTTAGCTCTTCTAGCGGACAGGTGTACCGTTGCGTTGCGTAGAGTTCTTTGAGTCCTTTTTGTGGAGATTTTTGGATATTATTGTTGAGTTTTTGAGTGTGTGCGAGCCCTAGGACGCAAGAATCAACCTCAGGAGGTTTTGTTGCGCTGGTCTTCGTCAAAGTAAGTGGCTTCATTTTACCTGCGGTAAATTTGAGCGGATCCCTTGAGTCTGAATTATATCTGCGGTCTGAGAATAGACGTTTTGAGTTTCTTGGATCTTGAGTTCAGATTGATACTGAGTTTCGAATTGCCGACCGCAGCCAGAGTTTGCCAAATGGGTTATTAGAGAATTTTTATTGATAATTTTGGGTATTAAATAGAGTCTTTTTCCTCGCGGAGGGTTTTGCCTCGTGGCGTAGTCCGCCATTATTGTCTTTGTCGTCGCCTCGTGGCTTTCAGCGGAGAGTCAGACGCGCCAGAGTCCTGTAGGGATTATTATTTGTTATTTGAGAGTATATTTTGGAGAATTATAGTTTTGAGAGTTGATTAATGGATTTTGTTAATAATTTTTGTTAGTTGAATCCCTCGTGGGATAGTCGTAAGGAACTTTGGGGAAGTCAACGGCTCGCTTCTCGAACCGTTGAGTTTGAAATCTGCGCAGCGGCGTTGTTTACATTCTTCCCGGAGCTCGGTCTCGCTTCACGAGGTCCGCGCCAGCCCTGTAGCGGGTATTGCTTATTGTGAGTTTTTGTAATATAGTTTTTCTGGATAATTGTTCGCTTCACGAACCCTGGAGAAGGATTATCCCCTTGGGGAAAATATTGATTATTATTTTGTTGATTATTTGAGATTATTGTTTTCTTTTGAGAGCTTATTTTTGATTACTTTGTTGTTGAATTAGTTTTAAGAATGATCCCTGAGGCTCGTTAGTTATTTAGTTGGTTAACCCGGGCCTGTCGGGGAATTAACTTTCCTTTTTTTATTGTTCCGAGTCCTCAGCCCTGAGCTGAATTGATTATTTGCTTTACTGTTGCCTTTTTTTTTGTTATTCATAATCTCCCTTGGAGATTAATGCCAAATCCTTAAATAAATTGCCAGTAATTTTGTTTGCCTTGAGAACCTGAGTTGAGTTGTGTCACCCCTACTTCTCCCCTCCACCTCGGCTTGCCGTAACGTTTCCCCGCCCCTCTGCCATACACTTTGCTGCCGGTTGCACTTTTGTTTGTTGGAATAGGAATTTACAAGACTTGAAGAGAATTGGTGCAGGAGCACCTGGCGCCCAAAAACATCCCTGCTTTGCCCGTTGAGTCGATACGGCAGATCCGTATCGACCGGATTGGCGTGATTATTGATTACCTGGTGGGTCGATGAGATCGACCCAGGATAATCGTAGAGATTACAGTGACCCCGAGAGTCAGTTGTTAGAGTTTATTTTCAGGCTTCTTTTCAGTGCGGGACTTGTGCTCTGACGCGGCCAGAGCACGGTTATAAAAAGTCTTCGTCACAATATATATTAACGTTGAGTTCCTCTTAAGTTAGAATATATAGTTCCTCTTAAGTTAGATATATATAGATCCTTTCTTCAAGTTCCTAAAGGGTACATTGAAACTTCCCAATAGCGAACATAGGAAAATTGTGTTGAGAGATAGGGAATCGTACGTCCGCTATTGGGAAGTTTCAATGTATTCACCATTTAGTGTAAGAAAGTTCAAAGAAAGAATCGTTTTCAGTCATGAGAATCTCAGCAAAAGAGATCGTTACACGTAAAAAAATTCTTGGATCAAGAATAACTTTGATAAATTGGAACTTAAATTGAGAATTAATAATATTCTTGATTCAAGAATTATTTTTATTCTGGATTCAAGAGCGATTTAAAAAATAATTATATTGATAATACTTAGTTAATTTGACTCCGTACTGATTGTTTTCATCATTAAGTGATAGTTACCAAAAAATGGAAATTTATGTTTCAAAATTATTAATAGATATGAAAAAATGTCCATGTATGATGAGGCATTCCATATACAGTATATATTATAGCATCTTTTTTAAGTTTGTTTGCAAAGTCAAGAGGTGATGAATAATCGTTGATCGATTGAATTCCTTCATACTCTAATATTTAATCTTCAAAGAATGGTTCAGTTATTGAAATAATGTGTAGCATTTCATTATCAAATCAGCAAAGTTGTGTGAGAATAAATTCTATTACTAATCAAAATTATTGTAATCAACATCCCTGATTAACCTTTTTCCCAGATCCCCAGTAGGCTAAACCGGGGTTTTGGAGGTTCTGCGAGAGATTTGCAGTAGGCTGAAAAGAGGGTTTGTAGGTCCTGCGAGAGATTTGCGGTAGGCTGAAAAGAGGGTCTGTAGGTCCTGTGAGAGATTCGCAATAGGCCGAAAGGAGGTTCTGTAGGGTCCGTGAGACATGCGCAATAGGCTTAAAGGAGGGTCTGGCGACGTCTAAACGAGGCTCAACTGGATCGAAAGGAGGGTCTCTGGTACCCTACATAACCTCCTTTGAATCAAAATGTCTAGTTTCTGCCACTTTTGGAGGTTCAAGTGGAGTATAACATTAAAGCGCCGCGAATATATCGTACCCTCCCTTGAACCTCCGTACTCCCAAAATTTGAACATCTTGGAGATTCTGGGGAGGTTTGAAGGAGGTTGAAAATTTCGACTCGGGATGGTAGATTGAATGTGTGAAATAGTATCGTTTGCGGCCTACATTTTTCATTGATTTCGGAGGTATCGGTTTCTATGAGTTCCTATTATGTGCACACTGTATCTGTCTCTTAACGCAACGTTTCGAACGTGCGCGACACTGCTATACGTTCTTATTTGATTCTCGCCGATTATGATTGTATAAGGTTCTATGAGATACTACGTGACGTGAACTATATCAGTCTCTTACCGTATGTCCGGCGCACGCAAGTAATACCTTTGACGTGTTTCAAAACGCTACGACTGCTTATTCGTTTTTCGCCCATGATGTTTGTATGAGAATCTATAAAATCCTATGTCACTTGAACCGCATCCGTCTGTTGCCGAAAAAACTGAACGTGCGTATAACGCTGCTATACATTCTTATCCGTTTTTCACCGATCATCCTTGTACGAGAATCTATGAGAATCTCTGAGATCCTATGTGTCGTGAACTGTATCCGTCTCCAGCCGTAATAACCTAAACGTACGTAACGCTGCTATACGTTCTTATCCGTTTTTCACCGATCGTGTTTGTATGAGAATCTGTGAGATCCTATGTGTCGTGAACTGTATCCGTCTCCAGCCGTAATAACCTTAACGTACGTAACGCTGCTATACGTTCTTATCCGTTTTCTACCGATCGTGTTTGTATGAGAATCTATGAGAATCTATGAGAATCTGTGAGATCCTATGTGTCGTGAACTGTATCCGTCTCCAGCCGTAATAACCTATCGTACGTAACGCTGCTATACGTTCTTATCCGTTTTCCACCGATCGTGTTTGTATGAGAATCTATGAGAATCTATGAGAGATCCCATGTGAAGTGAACTGTGTCTGTCTCGTGCGAAAAAGGAAACAAATTCTAAGCTTTGCTCATCGTTCAATATTTTTGAGGTGGGCGGTCTTGCCCCATATCACGGTTTTGTTTCACCTTCTCAGAATTGTTTTTTCTACCGGCATCTGTCTGCAATATCTGTGCTAAAGAAACGTCAAGACATGGCAGAGCAATCGCGGTAGGCAACGAATAGCGGCTACTAATTGCTCATAGGATCTCATAGAACTGGAGCGCAGTTGCAGCAAGGAACTGATAGAAAGATATGAGGATAGAGTCAACAGAATCGTATAGATATTGCAGAGCAATCGCGGTAGGCAACGAATAGCGGCTACCAATTGCTCATAGGATCTCATAGAACTGGAGCGCAGTTGCAGCAAGGAACTGATAGAAAGATTTGCGGATAAAGTACACAGAATCGTATATACATTACACAGCAATCGCGGTGGCTACCGGATAGCAGCTACCAATTGCTCATAGGATCTTATAGAACTGGAGCGCAGTTGCAGCAAGGAACTGATAGAAAGATATGTGGATAAAGTAAACAGAATCGTATAGACATTGCAGAGCAATCGCGGTGGGTACCGGATAGC
>JAFFZH010015835.1:1387-19851 GCA_018420115.1 Euura saliciscinereae | reverse complement strand
AATCGCGGTGGGTACCGGATAGCAGCTACCAATTGCTCATAGGATCTGATGGAACTGGAGCGCAGTTGCAGCAAGGAACTGATAGAAAGATTTGCGGATAAAGTAAACAGAATCGTATAGACATTACACAGCAATCGCGGTGGGCTACGGATAGCAGCTACTAATTTTTTCACATACGGGAGGAGGAACTTTTTCAACACTTATATCCGGACTCTTAATATAAATAGGTGAAAGTTGTAACCATTACCAATAGGTAGTTTGGCGTAGTAGGTAGGGCGTGCGACTAGTAATGCGAACGAGCGATAGGTCCCGGATGGAATCCCGGTTAGGTCAAAATAATTAGAAGTTTTTCGGAATAAAAAACTGCGTTCTAGGGTTCAAATGTGGTCAAGGTAGGTGGTTTAGCGTCTTAGATCGAATTGTTATTTTTTTTCAAAATTTACTGCATCTGGAGTAGATTTTCCAAATGTTTTTCATGTGTAGGGTCTAGGTAATAGAACTTAACCGCAGTTGCAGTAAGGAACTGATAGAAACGTACACGCATGTAGCCAATAGGATCGTCTAGATACTGCAGAGCAATTCCGGTAGCGGACGGATAGAAGCTACCAATTGTTTATAGGATTATATAGAACTGGTGCGCAGTTGTACGGTAAGGAGCGGATAGAAACGTATGCACGCATAGCCCATAGGATCGTATAGACCGAATCCATCTCAAATCGGGCAGGCAAGGCTAAAATGGAAATCGTGATATCTCGGAATTTTTTCAAATTGGAATATGTTGTTGTTCGACGAAAAAAAAAGTGACCCGTATTTTTTTGTTTTGGACAAAAAAATCTTGCTACGAAGTTACGGCTATTTGAACATTTAATCGTGCGCTACCAAAGTTCTTGAAAAAGGGACACTTTTTTTTCTTAATAACGCTATATCTTTGGAACGGATCATCACAAATACTTCATCTTGGTCTCATTGTGTAGGGTTTTTTGCACTCTTTTGGAGATCGGAGAAAAATTTGAAGATTTTTGAAAATTGACGGAATGACGTCCATTTTTCGAAAATTAGGGAAACCCGATTTGCTCGAAAAGTGATTTTTTGATTTTCTCAAAAATTTTACACAGTATGTGGGGTAATATAACGGATATATCCTATGAGTTTCATCGATGCTAAAACACTGCTTCCCGTGCGGAAAAATCTTAGGGCTGCCCTAACATTAACAAGGCCTTGATAAGGGTCAAACATGGCATCCTCTAGTGGGGACACCCTACCATATACTCACTTGGCCTTGATTTGGGCGCAATATGGCTTCCTTGAGTATGGTTACCTAGCACATCGCCAGAATGGCCTTGCTTTGGCCACGATGTGGCTTCCTCAAGTAGGGTTAACTAGTACATCCTCAGAAAGGCCTTGGTTAGGATTACCAAGGGTGTCCCTAATTGTGGGTCGCTAGTAAAGTACCACCAAGGCCTTGATTGGGTTTACCAAGGGCGTCCCTAATTAAAGGTTGCTGAAAAAGCACCACCAAGGCCTTGGTCGGGATTACCAAGGGTGTCCCTATTGTGGGTCGCTAGTAAAGTACCACCAAGGCCTTGATTGGGTTTACCAAGGGCGTCCCTAATTAAAGGTTGCTGAAAAAGCGTATGCAGTTTATCTAGAAATTGTAGAGAAACTATATTACTGTAATCATTTTTTATAATTATATTCTCTGTCTTGGCCGTATTAACCATCGATTGTATATATTTCACGTCAAGTCAATCTTTGTCATAAGTTCGTTTGGCGTAGTAGGTAGGGCGTGCGACTAGTAATCCGAGCGAGCGAGCGAACATGGTTCGAACCCCGGCTAGGACAAAGAACACAGCGGTGTTTTTCGAGCGAAAAAAATGCGTTTTTATCCGGTAAGATTGATCACCAGCTGTTAAAAAGTCGTTGGCACTCGCGAACAATCCCGAAAAATCAATAACAAATCTGTTTTCTCATTTTTTTTTCTACATTAAAATTCACGAGGCAACATCATCAGGCCCTTGCCAATAAGGCCTAACTAGGTAACCCCGATGAGGCCTCTCTGTAACAATATGTTCTGGCCTTTGTTGGTCAGGCCCTGAAAAGTATGCCTCAGTCGGGCCCCACCTATTAAAGCGTTACACCCCCGATGTGGCCTCGTTCGGGCAGCCCGATCTGGGCCCGAATGATTGTTAGGGATGCCAGATCGGGCCCCGAATTCAGCCCCAATATTTTTCCGCACGGGTTCATATCGAGAAAAGAAAAATTTCGTGCAACACTGAAATTCGTCGATTCCTGTGCTGGTGTCTACTTTATGAGCGTCATTGAGATGTGTACAGATTTTTCGATCCAAATAATGTTACTTAAACTCGATACATACGTACCTGAGGGAGTACATGGCCAAAAACCGTATGATGTATAACATCGTAGACCTAATATTGATCTGCTAATAAACACTACCACGAAAAAAATACAAAATTTACAATCAGGGATTTATTGTAGTAATAACAATATCGTACGATAACATGATCATAACTACATAATAATAAATACTATACCTATGAAAAATATAATATAATAGTATAATAATAATATAATGATAAAATCTACAGACCTTGTGTATACCGCAAGCCTATGAAGGCATTGAAAATGTCACCTGTTCTCTCGTTGTTAGTGGATTTTGTTTTGATATATTTGTATCTGTCGCATTTTGATTTGAATTCTCTCAAAATAAAGTTCAATCGAAATCTAATCCTGACAGATCAATGATCGGTAACAATCTGATAGATTAACCATACATTTGGATCGGTCACAATCTGACACATCGACCATCCATAATCTTTTTCCATCTTTCGTCTTTTTTCATCTTTCGTCATTTGCAAACTTTTTTCATCCGCATTGTCGTAACTTTCGTTTTGCACGCATTTCTGTCCCGTTTACATTTTTGTTGCATTTTAACATTTGATCCCATATACCTCACTGTATACCATACCACGAAAATAGAAGCATATTCAATTGTTATTACTACAATAAATCCCTGATTGTAAATTTTGTATTTTTTTCGTGATAGTCTTTATTAGCAGATCAATATTCGGTCTACGATGTTATACATCATACGGCATTCGGTCATTTACTCCCTCAGGTACGTATGTATCAAGTTTTAGTAATATTATTTGGATCGAAAAATCTGTACACATCTCATAGACGCCCACAAAGTCGACACCAGCACAGGAATTGACGAATTTCAGTGTTGCACGAAATTTTTCTTTTCTCGATATGAAGCAGTGTTTTAGCATCGATGAAATTCATAGGATATATCCGTCATATTACCCCACATATTGTGTAAAATTTTTGGGAAAATAAAAAAATCACTTTTCCAGAAAATCGGGTTTCCCTAATTTTCGAAAACTGAACGTCATCCCGTCAATTTTCAAAAATCTTTGAATTTTTCTTCGGTCTCCAAAAGAGTGCAAAAAATCCTACAAAATGAGACCAAGATGAACTATTTGCGATGATTCGTTCCAAAGATATAGCGTTATTAAGAAAAAAAGTATCCCTTTTTCAAGAACTTTGGTAGCGCACGATTAAATGTTCAAATAGCCGTAACTTCGTAGCAAGATTTTTTTTTCCAAAACAAAAAAATACGGGTCGCTTTTTTTTCATCAAACAACAACAGATTTCAATTTGAAAAAATTCCGTGACATCACGATTTCCAGCCTGCCCGATTTGAAATGGATTCGGTCTATAGAGACTGCAGAGCAATCATGGTAGCAAATGGATAGAGGCTACCGATTGCTCATAGGATCTTATAGAACTGTAGCGCAGTTGCAGCAAGGAAGTTATAGAAAAGATACGTGGATACAGCCAATAGGATCGTGTAGATATTGCAGAGCCATCGCTGTAGCGAACGGATAGAGACTAACAATCGCTTATAGGGTTGTATAGAACTGGTGCGCAGTTACGGTAAGGAACGAATAGAAACGTACGCCCATGTGTAGCCAATAGCAGTTGCGGTTACAATCGGATAGAAAAATAGGTGCGAATTATTTATTCATTCTGATCAAAGATAGATCAAATGGGACGGTTCATTCCCATAGAAAACTGAACTACCTGAATGTGAAGTACAGTCGTCGGAACGCATAGCATTGTTGTAAGGAATGACCACACATAATTGATTGAATTTTTATCTGGCGATGAGGTATAAATATTAATACCGCCATAACGGTAGCTGCTACCGAAAATGCGGTGACAGAAAGCACCAAGGAACCGATAGATGTTTTTTTTTTATACGTTTCTATAAGACATTTTTAGCAGGGTAATGCCCTAAGAGGTTAGCGGGCGAGTTGACGAACAACCTCTTCAGTTTGGTCAACTTTGTCTCCAGTTCCGTCTCTTCCAGTCGTCCTTTGAGTTTCGATTATACGATACTACGGTGTACCTGTATTCATCATCCGAAAGTGTGAGGATTCGAGGTATACAGCAAACTTAGAGTGACTTACGCAAGTGAGGTCACATAACCTACAAATTTGTTAAGATCTGAACGAATGTCAAGAAAATGTGTAATCTCTGATGCGCAGTTGCTATAGACCGAATCCATGGCAAATCGAACAACCCGGAAACTGTCATGTCGCAGTCTTCCCATAATGAAAATACCTATGTTTTTTTCTGAGATAAAGAAGGGACCCGTATTTTTTTAGGAGTGAAAATATTTGAGGAGCGAAAATGCCACTCTTGTGGGGTGAAAAGGTCACTCTTGTGGAGTGAAAATGCCACTCTCCAGGAGTGAAAAGGCCACTCTAAAAATCAGAGCGAATTTTCACTCCAAGGAAAGAGTGATAATTCACTCCAGTTGGATTTGCGCTGTTTTCAGTAGCGCTTGGAGTGAATTTTCACTCCAATAGAGTTTTCACTGCAAAAAATTTAGAGAGTTTGGGGCGTGATTTTAGAGTTATTTGAAAAATCACTGATATCCGTACGGAAATTGGTATAGACTGAAAAGTGGTAGTTTCATCTGTAATTTGAGCGCTTGAACTCCGAAAAATATGAACAGTTAAGCTAGATATCATAGCTTCAAATAATCAGTGCATTCTGCAAATCGCTTCATTATTTACATCGAAACTTCGGCATGCCTTGACCGATTTGGCTGAAAATTCGCGTGTAGACTTCTAATACAAGTAGTTTTATTCTGAACTAGAATCATTTTTGTCCGAACTAGAATCCATGAGTGAGATCCAAAAAGAGGGCTAAAAAGCGATGAAAACCCGAAAAAATCGCTAAAAGTTTCATATTTCATGCATCCTAGTTCAGAAAAAGATAATTCTAGTTCAGAATAAAACTACTTGTATTATAAGTTTACACACGAAGTTTCAGCTAAATCGGTCAAGGCATGCCGAAGTTTCAATGTAAATAGTGAAGCGATTTGCAGAATGCAGTCATTATTTCAAGCTGTAATATCTAGCTTAATGGTTCATATTTTTTTAAGTTCGGCCAGAATATACATTCTTCAGCTCTAGCTATAGATTCACTTATACCCAGGTAAGTATAATGTATTTTATCTAACATTTCAGTCGCTAATTTCTTAGGTATCACAATCTGTTGACCTCTGAATATTGGTCCTCTACAACTGACTAATTCCTCCTTTACTCCACAGTATGGTTTTACAAGAATGGAAACCTGTGATCTATGGCTCGGCCATCCTTTCTGTATGACAGCTTTCAATTCTTGTAACTCTTGATCTTTTTTTGTTTCCTCTCTGATTTGTTGTAGTTTTCCTTCCGATACGTTATATATCTCTTCTATCATGTTTACTTGTACTTCCGAATCATCATTTAAATTAAACTCTTTATCGTCGTAACTTGCCCTTGACAAAGTGTCTGCTATGAACAGTTTGTTTCCTGGCTTATAAACTACTTTTACTCCAAAATCTTTCAACTTCATGCAAAATCGTTGTAGTCTAAGTGGACACTTGTCTAACGGCGACCGACCCCATACTACGTCTTTTTTTGCAAATATTTCTCAAGTTTATCGACATTTCTGATAGGTTAGGAATGAATCTCGATACATATGTGACCATTCCCAGGAATCGCTGCAGTTCTGTAGCAGTCTTTGGAGTTCGTATTTTCCTGATTGCTTCTACACGATCCTTGTTGCGTGTCACCACGCAAATTCTTAATATTAATATAGATTAGATTTCTTCTATTTTTAATAATATTATATTAATTCTATCATACAAAGACGAACTGGTAAGACCCCCAGAGACGAGACGAAAACACGGAACAATAGACAGGACATCGACCATAAAACCCTCGAACTTTCTACTAATTTTCTCTATTTCTGACCAGCACATTTGGCGACCAAATGTGCGGCCATAAACTCAAAATTACAGTTCTTCTTTACAACCCTCTCTACGTGACTTCCTTCAAATTTCTACTCTATTGTTTTCAACATTTCCTGGACTCCACTATAACCTATGTATCCACATACCTCTTTCAAGAAACTCCATTTACCTAACTTCAACCCTAAGTACCTCGTACTTCGGATGGACATCCCTTTCCTAAAAATTATCTACCAATCAAAGAAATTATCCAATTTCCCTACTCCACTACCTTAACCAATCCTAATCTTCGTTACAAACTCTTACACCCTCTACTTTTCCAAAATCTTCCACTTTCTTCCTTCTACAAAACTTCCAACGACAGTACACATCAAATCATCAGACCAACAACAACTAACTGGACAGTCAGTCCGCATATCGACAAACGATCAAACACCTAACAAATCAACAACCTATCGAATATCTAACAAACAGTCAAATTCTACTGAAATATCAATTAAACAACTTAGAAATATTTCGTCATATCAACTAAACAAAATAACTCAACAAGTTCAAGTACATTTAACAACCATAATTAATTTCTGTAAACCTTGTAAATAATCGAACATTCAACAATTTGTAAATATACAGTTATTCGACAAAATTCATTCTAACGACAATTTATTCAACAAAACTACCCGCGCCATATCTAAAGTATATAGTGTGGGACACAACAATCCTCGCCCCCCCTATCCCTTCTTTAGTCAAAATATGATCCATGAATCTAACCTCTTTTGCTTCTAGGTTGCATTTCTTTTTGTTAATTTGACTCCGTTTTCTTTTGCTCTCTAAAGTACCTGTCAGTCTTTTGTCATGTTCTTCGTTGCCTTTTCCTGCCACTAGTATATCGTCTATGTAAATCTGCACCCCTTCTATAGGGGAAACCGGGGCGGAACGGCCCCCCTAACGTTTGGAGCAATTTTTTGAGGTCTCAATGATAGAAATTTTTTTAGAAAAGTCAGGAACCGTTTATTCGATCATTTTTGTGATAAAATTTGCAAATTACGATAGCATAAAATAATATGTTTTGTTTTTTAAATCAATAAACTAAAAAAGTATCTTTAAGTCCGTTCCGCCCCGTGACTTGGTTTTTTTTTTCAATTTCTTCGCTGATACACTTTGCAAATAAGCTGGGCTTCATCGTCCTCACTGTCTATGTCAGCACACAAGTTATGTGCTCACTGCCTGCACTCCTCACTGAAAAAAAATTCTGTCTCCGATAGCAAGAATTCTGGTTGCCTTAGCTGTCACGTGGTTCGCGCGGATAGCAGCGCCACTTCCCAGCTACGGCAACCTAACCCTATTCTGTGTCTGCCGCGAGAGTAAGTATCGTGCATACAGCGAGAAATATAGCTGCGGTAGCCGTATCATCGCGCTCTCGGCAGAGTGTATCGCTCCCTCAGCGAGAAACAAACGTGTCACAGCTAAACCAAGGATAGTTCTCTATGCTGACCGAAAGTTTCCTGTCAGTGCCAAACGTGTCGCTACAGTAGCTGATCGTTCTCGGCGAAACTTCATTCCGCTGGAAACAGCAAACTTTTTTTCCAGTGCTGACATGCAATCCACCCCTCAGTTGAAGTGGAGTATAATTTCTTGCAATATATGCATGCTGCGTCTTCGTCGTCTTCGGATGTTTGATTTTCTGTGGAGTCGATTTCTTATATCAGTAGTACCATACTATATTATACCAGTAGACCGTACCATAGTACCATGTACCATATACCGTAGTACCATACTATACCAGTAGACCATTCCGCCCCAAACGCATATCTATTGAGAGAATATTCAGTAACCACCGTAATCAATTTTTTTTTCGAACTGCATTGTACACAAAAATAGCTAAGAACATGCTGATTTAGGTGCGCTAAACTTTGATTGCGAAAAAAAAAATATGACAGACATACCTTAGTTGGAAACGGTCCGGAAAGTTACAACAGCACAGCGAATTCGCTCACTTTTATAGACCGATTATGTTACTGGCGCGCGACAACAGTTGCAGCCTCACTAAACCGTAACAGACATTGTGTTAGTAAACACTTGTGAATCTGAGCGAACTCCAGCGCCTCCAGACGAAATTAAACCACCGAGACCATTCTGCCCCGGTGGTCCATTCCGCCCCGGTCTCCCACACCCTCAAATATTCCTTTAAACGTCTTATGGAATATTTCCGGTGCTGACGAGATACCAAATGGCATTCTCAAGAATCTACACCGCCCGTAGGGTGTACTAAACGTGGTAATTCTAGAACTCTCTTCGTCTATTATTAGATTAGATTAGCATCTAATGTCGAGAATACCGTCGTACCCTGGAGATGTGCAGTTATCTCTTCAAAGGTTGGGAGTTTGCAGTGTTCTGGCATTATAGCTTCGTTAAGATATAGGGGAGACCAGGGCAATATGATCCCGCGGGGCAAAACGATCATGTTAGGTTCTGAGCTGATTGGCGTTGCTCGGAAACTCATTGTTGCCCGAATAATATGCGTGGCACTTGTAGAAAACAGTGCATGTCAACAGAAGGACGCAAACTTAAGTATTACGTGTTGTGCTTATGAAAAACTACTTCAGAGACTTCACGTTCTAAGGCGACTGCCATATGTCGATCTCTGTGAACATTGTACCTAATTGATAAACGAAATGTCGACATTACCTGAAGATTACGATACACCTATAGCTTCAATTCAGTGTGCAAACTTTTTTCCTTCGGGACTTTTTTGCGGCGAAAAATTACATTTAGTTTAGGTTATGCACTTGGGGCAAAATGATCATTTATGGCCTGAGGCAAAATGATCACCACTATCATGCACTATCATGCACTATCATGGTGATCATTTTGCGTTAGAAAACAATTTCTGTTAAACTAACTAAGAACCGACTGTAAGAATACATAACTGTGCAAAAAAAACCATAATATTAATAATTCGCTTGAAGAAACAGTGTAGTACTAAATATCAAACTTTTAAACCCAGATGTACATAGTTTTCTATATTGAAATTAAGGGATCATTTTGCCCCGCACTATGGGGCAAAATGATCCTTTGTCACTGGTGCAATTTTCCGAAATTTGTCGCAATCGTAGCAAGTCATAAAATCTGAAAAAATTCAACAATGTAGCCGAAGGATTGTACAATCCATGGCCTCTATCTTCGAATTTTTTAAGTAAATAGTTTAGACTATACAGTCATTTTTCCCTTAGGAGGATCAGTTTGCCCCGGTCTCCCCTACTGGGTCTAGGCAAATTCTTATGTCTCTATCGGGCTCTAGCTAGAACTATTGGACTTACCCACTCGGTTGGTTCATCAACTTTTTGAATAAGCTGTGCAGTTTCGATTTTCTGTAGTTCTTTCGTCACTTTCTCTTCTAGTTTAAACGGCACTTTTCTGCCTAGGACTACTTTTGGCACAGTACCTTCTTTTAGTTTTATAGTACACTGTCGAGTTTTGATGTCGCCTAGTCCCTCAAACAAATCTTTGAACGATGCCATTAATTCTGCTTTTCCTGTTTCGTTGATCATTTTGTCTAATATCCCCAGTTCTTTGATCCCTTTTAATCCCAAGATTGGCGTGTTATTGTATTCTATTATTTGAAACTCCAATTTTTTTATCTTTTGAACGTTTCTACATTGAACGACACACTTTCCTATTACTGGTATTCTTTCCCCTGTATAACTCCTTAGCCATACGTTGGATTCAATCATTTTCTCTACCAGTCCTAGTTTCTTTATCTGCTGTAACGGTAACACGTTAACTCGAGCTCCTATGTCTATTTTGAATTTAATGCTTTTACCTTCTTCCCTACTTCTAGATCCTCGAACCAGTCTAAACTATTGTCTCTACTTCCGTTTTCTATCGATCCTATGACACCCCCCCCCCCCCCCCCCCCAAACCCCCAAAAATCAGTATCCTCTTCCTCGACTACTTCATTAACTTTCTTGATTCTACACATTTTTGCAAAGTGATCTCTTTTCCCACATTTTAGACAAACTTGACCTATCCCTTGACCTATCGACAAACTTTACCGTGTTCGTAACCACATCTTCCGCATGATTTCTTGTAGTCGTGGTTCTCGGTCTGCTGCATCGTTGCTGCTTTCTTTTCTCCTTCTTTCTTCGTACCCGATGTCGAGGCTTTGTTCTGTTGATATTTGCCGGGCTTTTTGTTCCTCTGAACTGCGTCGATCTCTGCTTCGCTGCTCATTGTCTTCAACTGGTCTCTGGTCTGCTCTGCTGCTCTACCCATGTTAATTGCCTTTTCCAACGTGAGTGATTGTTCACGCAGCAGGCTTGTTCTCAGTTGCTGATCGTAGACACCTTGGACTAGTTTGTCCATGATTAGTCTACCTCTGAGGTTCCCAAACTCGCATGACGCACTCAATTTCCGCAGATCCACCACGAAATTGTTGAATGTCTCCGAAGGGCCTTGTACTCGCACGTTGAATTTGTAACTTTCAACGCTGATATTCGTTTTCGGTACGAAATAGTTTTGCAATTTTTACAGAGTTGCAGAGTAGCTGGCTTTTTCGGCTGTGGTCATGTCGAGTGTGTGATATATTTGCACGGCGTCTTCTCCCACCAGATGCAGTAAAAGCGCTACCTTTATGGGCTCCTCTTTGGTGTTAGCACCCGATGCCACCATATGCAACTCGAACCCCTGTCGCCATTTTTTCCAGTTGACGGCCGAATTCCCCGTCATGTCCATAGACTTTGGCGCGCCTACCGTCTCCATCTTGTTTTCTTCTCTTCCGACCTCGTGTCGAAGCTTTCTCGTTCTTGTCTTTTCTTCACTTCTCTCTCGAAAACGTATTTTTTTTTTCTTACCCGCTTGGGTATCTTTTTAGTCTCCATTCGACTGCGCCATGTAATGAATGGTAGACGGTTTATTTGTTGTAACGTTGTATTTATTACTTAAACGATACACCATGAACAATCTTACAGGACGCCATGTTCCGACGACTGCCTGTCGGTTCTGCAAACGCAAAACTAGTTCTTATAATGTCACTAGATTGACCAGCTCATTCATTACACCTTCTTCTAGAGCTCTCCCTCTCCAAAGAGCTTGACCTTCGAGAATCATTGTCTGAAAACAATGAAATAGACTTTATGAGTTTTCTCAATTATGTCTATTGTATCAGTACTTGACTGCACTTGTCATTTTTGCCGTCTCGGCAAAATGATGATACGAGTGTATATTCCGGTGACTTGCACCATACCTCTCGTGAGAAAACATTTAGTTTTCAGGCGGAAACTTGTCCGCAATACCGATGTATCACGTAGATGTGACTACAGACAGACGATTAGTAGTTACTCAAACGCTAAATCGTCGGCCAAGATGCCTATGCATGATGTATGGGATCCCGCGTCGTTTCGTACGACGCTTGGTCGCGTCGTTGAGTCTGTGGAAAAAGTGAGGTTATTCTTACATTTTTTGCGTAAGCGTCGAAATTCTTTTTCCTGGTTCTCCATATCTCGTTGCAGTCGTTTAAGACGTTGTTCGAGGCTGTTTTCTTCATCCTCGTCGCTTTGTTTAGGGGCCATTCATTAATTACGTAAGGATGATTTTGGCGATTTTTGACTCCCCCCCTGCCCCCATGTAAGGATACATAAGATTTCTCGAACCCCCCTCCCTTTTCTTACTCAAGATTCCATCTCGTTTTTCAGAATAATAAAATGTTGTTAGAAAAGGATCAGGTACACTAAATAATGCTATTGTGACCGGCATTATTGTTGAATAAAATTTTTTGTAATCATTCAATGCTATTGTTGCTTGAAAATAAAAGAACCATTTTTTATTCTTCAAATAATTTTTTTTTTTTTTTTTTTTCGTTACAGCCTCTTGGGGATACATTTAGATCCCAGTGACTGGGGGGTGTGGTGTGTAGGGCAGTTGCGGCGTTACATGCTTGTGGGGGGTTAATTTGCTGGGCAGGTGGGTGGTCCGTTGTGTCCGGTCAGTCGCCTTCTATTAGGTCCTTGATCGCCAGGACGTTTACAGGGTGGCCACTCGATTCCGCTCACAGAATTCCCTGACATTTCCCGGTTTTCCCTGACTGATATCATTATTTTTCCCTGATATTTTGATTTTACGATTCGAGCTGAAACCACTAAAAATTGTCATCACTCAGTTCACGTGTGATCTAAAAATGCCAATATGTATTCATCTACGTCGGGTTGTCTCATATTTCTAATCACAGATGAAAATGAAATCGTCAAGAAGAAGAAGAGAACAATTATGATGATGATAGCATCTGAATTTCATGGCCAAGGTTTTTAAAACCCGTGGATTTGACGAAATTCCCTGACCAACCGACGAATTCCCTGACATTTCCCTGATTTTTCCCTGACACACCAAATTCCCTGACATTTCCCGGTTTTCCCGGTTTTCCAGACGGGTGGCCACCCTGCGTTTAGCATGTACAGGTAGATGCTCCTGAGCTCGGATCGGGATCCGGGGGTTAGGGCTTCCAGGGTCCCGTTTCTGGCTTGTTCTGGGTCGCCCCGGAGATGGGGAAGGAATTTCGCTCTAGCTGGTTGGTAAGCCGGGCATACTGACATGATGTGCAGGATGTCTTCTAGTCTCTCGGTGTTGCATGCTGGGCAGGGCTTGCTTGGGTCGAAGGTGAAGGTTTTAGACTTCCACCTGATCTGTATTCTGTAGTTGTTTGCTAGCCGTAGGTTTGCGCACATCCTTGTCCACTCGATAGGGCAGCGGTGCCGGAGGTAGCTGGCTGGTTGCAGGGGCAGTGTATGCGTGAAAGACAGCTGGCAGAAAGAGGAGGCTCGATATCTTTCCCTGTCTTCACCGGCTAGGCGGTCTTTCAGCCTTTCCAGAACAGAGTTCTCGCTGGAGGTCCAGGATCCCACGTCCAGGTTGTTCCAGAGGTCTGAGTGTCCTGTTAGCTCGAGAAGGTTGTGGAACTGCGCGGCCCAGTTGAGTTTGGGGTCGCATCCCGGGGCTTGCGCGAGGTGGTGAAGCCGGAGGAAGCAGATTTTGGGAAGGCGCTCCGCTGGCATCTTTAGGATCTTGACGATCCAACGCCAGGCCTGTACAAAGAGCTTATACTTCAGGTGCGTCAGCCCCAGTTCCTGTCTGATGGCGTAGCCTGGGGTGCAGTTGGGCAGGAGAAGGACTCTCTTAAAGAAGCCGGTTTGCGCGACTTCGAGTTCGTCCGCTCGTCCTAAGCCCCACAAGTGTGCCCCGTAGAGTAATGTCGTCGAAATTATTGTTTCGTAGAGCTTGGACTTTGTGGACCAGGCGTCAGACTTGCTCTTGCATAGCAACGGGAGGACCATCGCGGAAGCTGTCCTGGCTTTAGAGATGGCCGAGTCCGCCGCTTTGCGGCCTGAGGCCGAGCTGGACAGGACGGTTCCCAGGTACGTGCAGGAGTTGACGACCTCGATTCGGTCGCCCTCGAGGGAGATCTGCTTCTTCTGGGCTGCGCGGATGTTTCCTGACTTGTTGAAGCGAATGACCTTGGTCTTCTTCGTGTTGATTTTGAGGCCGTTCGAGGTGCAGTAGGCTGCCAAGAGTTCGGCTTTCCTTCTTAAGTCTTGTGTGCTGTTTCCGAGTATGACCAAATCGTCAGCATAGAGGAGTAGCAGCACGTCGTTTTTCCCGTCGATGTTGACGCCCTCGCAGCCGCGGACCCTGAAGAAGGTTTCGATGTCTGCCAGGAGGAGAATGAATAGCAGGGGGCTGAGGGATTCTCCTTGGAGAACGCCCTCGGTGATTCGGGCCTGGCTAGTAGACTCTCCCAGCTGCTTGATGCGGGCGGTGGCTCCGCCGTATAGCTTACTGAGGATCCTGACGATTTTCGCGCTGACGCCGAGGCCCAGTAGCTTTGTCCACAGGATTCCGTGTTGCACGGAGTCGAAAGCTCTCTTGAAATCCACTACGAGTGCGTCTACGTGTCCGCCGTGCTGTCTGATTCTCAGTTGCACCGCCGATAGCAGTACGAATACGTTGTCCTCACATCCTCTGCCTTTGCGGAAGCCTGCTTGTGATTCCGGGATTAGTGACAGTTTTTCAGCCCAGTCGTAGAGGCGTTCTCTGAGTATCGTTGTGAAGAGCTTGCATACGCAGTTTATTAGAGCGATGCCCCTGTAGTTGGCTGGGTCCGTGCGATCGCCTTTTTTGTGCAGCATAGTGATGGTGGACGTGGACCAGGTTTCCGGGGTTGATTCGGTTTCCAGGATTTTGTTGAAGAGGCTCACCAGATATAATTGCCAGTTGTTTGTGAGGTGTTTATAACACTCGTTGGGGATCAAATCTGTCCCCGGCGCCTTTCCGTTCTTTAGTTTGTTGAGACATTTCGAGAGTTCCTCGAACGATATGGCCTTGTCGAGTACCGGGTCTAGGACTCCCGAGTACAGGGCTAGGTGAGTGTTTGGTGCTGGGTATGCAGAAAGAAGGAAACGCTCCCAGGCCTCGATCGTGACGGAGGGTTTGACGGCTTGGCGAGGTCTGAGTCGTTTGACTGTGGCCCAGAATTCTGCAGCGTTGCTTGCATTTGCCAGCTTGTCCTTGATTTCTAAAAAATGGGCCTTCTTCCTTTCTTTTGTAACCTTGTGGAAGCTGTTGCGGAGCTCTCGTGTGGAGGGGGCGTACGGCGCGTCGCTCAGGTGCTGTTTCCTGCGCGATTTGAGAGCATCCTGCAGCCCTCTCTTTGCTGCACGGCACTCGTTGTCGAACCAGGGTTCCCCACAGCTTGTCGGGTTGTAGGGCTTGACTAGCTTGCGGATGCCAGCGGTGTTGCAGGACTCCAGGATCGCTGCAGAGAGGTTGCCAGCGAGGATGTCTGTGCCCCAGGCTTCGAAGTCTGCTTGGGATTTGGGGGACCAGAGCAGAGCTGTTTGATAGTCCTGGGCCTTGCCTGGGTCCCAGCGGATCTTGGTCTCTCTATGTTGGAGATATTCTTCAAATAATTAAAATAAGGTTAATACGCGGGAACAATGTCGTATAATTATTATTCATAACATTTTAAATGGATAAAAATGAACACATTTAAGATTTTGAAATTTTAATAAACAATAATTTGTAAAATAAGATGCAAATGGAAGTGTACATTGTAGAATAAAAAGAACCCATTCGGCATCCGAAATGGAACTAGATTTCTAATATTAAATTTCAACTTACAAAATATTACGTGAGAATGTACTTGTCTGTCTGTAATTTCGATGTTTGAAACAAACTAATGTTGTTAGATTGAATATCGCATCATATTCGGCCTCGCAGTGATCGATAAACTGAAATCGGACCTGAAAAGTAATTATTTTCCATCTTCTAATATGTTTTTTCTCATTTTCTAGACTGCCTTGAGAAATTTAGCTACACGATATTAAGAAAGGTTATTCTTAATGCTTTCATTTGATGTACGTATTGTTGATATTTGAATGGCGGGTCAGCAAGATGTGCAAATTTTTAAACAAAATAGCGGGTTGGGGCAGGTTGTCGCAAAATTATTGGGGCAAGTTGTCACGTGTAAAAACTCACCTCATTTGGACTTGACCATGGTGTTTTGAGGTGAGGTCGACTTTCTCAAGATTCTCGGAGTCTGGGTGGGATTTCGCATGGTTTGTGGGGTGTTCGGAGTCTATGTTGACTGTTTCGTGGTTTCCACGAGACAATACAATGAAACCCGCTTTCGCCATTTAAAATACTCGGGACACCTTACCCCGGGGTCTGTGGCAACTTACCCCGCCTCGGGGCAAGTTGTCACACTCCGCGATTTTTTTTTGAAAATTCGAAAAAACCTACTCAGACTTGCTTTAGAATAACCAAAAATTTTCTGTAGGTGCACAAAAGATGCATCTAAAATACACCATCTCAAGATTTGCGAAAAAAAAATTTGAAAAAATTCTAAAAATCAGAGAGTAAAAAGTGTGACAACTAGCCCCGGTCTCCCCTACACAAAAATCTTGCGAAATTACAAATTCGGTCGAGAATTCGGTGTAGCAAAGTGAATTACTAAGCTTTTTCTTCAAATTCGCAATCAAATTTTTGATTTTACTGAACTTTAACGGAAAAACACAAAACCGTGTTTGGAAAATTGCTAAATTTTATAGTAAAAGTATTGGAATTGTAAAATTTCAGGACAGTATTCTTAATTTGTTAAATATTCTGCTGAATTTGCTGTACACCTGAGTAAGAAATTACGATCACAGTCTGTTGAAATAAAAAATATAGTGAATCGAATGGAATTGCTATACATCTCTGCCAATTTTACTATTCGGTTTTGAAATTCCCAAAAGTGAATTCACAATTTACGCAAGTGATTTTTGAATTTGTCGTCTGATTTCGAATTTCACGGAACTGAGTCCTGAAATGGCGCCAACGGATTCTGATTTTACTGGATGAGGTATGAAATTTACCGTATTGAAAAGATTTCCAAAAGGTATAATTCTCATTTCCTATTTTTCGTTGAATCATATTAGCCCCAATCAGTAATGTGTGAATTATATGCAAATTCTTATGAAAATTGCAGTTCGAAGAGGAAGAGGTTATTTTTGTTTGTATAAATTGACTACAAATGTGTAGTAACCTATCGTATCTGCGGCTTAACTAGAAATTCAAAAGAAAATATACTTGTGTGATAATGTTTTATTAACTGTATTCTATGTCTTCGCCGTATAGATCGTCTATTGTATATGGGGCTGTCCACGTCAATTCACCTAGGCTCGTGACCGCAACTTTTTTGATTTGCTTAATAATTTTTTCTATATTGTTGTACTTGCTCTAAAACATTTTTCTGAATTTTTTCAGATTCTTGAAAAAATCCCTTTTTAAGTTATGATTTTTTTCCGACCGGAAAAAAGGACCATTTTTTAAAATCTGAAAAAAATCACAAAAATCGTATGATTAACGTAAAACAGTTTCCCGATCGCGAAAATGTGGGCCGAATCTTTCTTACATTTTTTTAACCTGATCCAAACTTTTTTTCTGTTAAGGAGACCAGTACAGCATGATTCAACACATTCTACATACTCCAGAAATCATTAATATCTTATCCAAAGTTCATTATACGTCGGAAAATTAACTTTTTTAAAATCAATTATCGTGAGGTTTTAGACACACGGTTAATTCGATTACATCTCTCGACGTCGCATTTCCTTCAGAGAGCAATTCTTCATCATGCGAATGAGGGAAACTGAAAAAAAAAAAATTCTGTGACAAGTTATGGTCAGTTATCGAGATTTAGCGACAATTCAGTAACTCTTTCGCTGATAACTTGCCCCCACAATTTTGCTCTTCAATTACCGTCATTCACACGATGAAGAATTGTTCTTCGAAGAAATTGAGATGTCAAGCGACATAATCGGATGAACCGTGTGCCTTGAAACCTTAGGACAACTGATTTTTGAAAAAGTCAATTTTTCGATGTGCAATGAACTTCGGATAGGATATAAATGATTATTGGAGTATGGAGAATTTGTTGAATCACGCTGTACTGGTCCCCTTGACAAGAAAAAGTTTGCATCAGGTAAAAAAAATATAAGAAAAATTCGGCCCACATTTTCGTGATCGGAAATTTTTGTTTTACGTTAATCATACGATTTTTGTGAATTTTTTCAGATTTTTAAAAATGGTCCTTTTTTTCGGTCGAAAAAAAATCATAACTTAAAAAGGGTGTAACAAGCAGAGCAAGTCACAGCATATTTATATGGGTTCATCCCGTATAAAGATACAGAAGTATACCGAAGGTTTATATAGTGATAAGTAATAACAGAGTATCTTGCGTAGAAACAGAGTGATTATATCAGTCTTTATTCAAGTAAGCAGTTCTAAGTTAATCAGTATTACAGTATATTACTCCCAGAGTAGGTGTTATTCTCTAGAGAGTTATTACAGAAGTGAGTCCAGCTAATTCAGTCAAGACTGAAGAAGCTGGGGGAAGGGTGAGGGGAAGTGCATAAGACTGACCGAGCCATCCCACGGTACGCGAAGTATCGAGTGATGCACCGTCAGGCTTATGCGAAAAGAGTAAGATAGCGGGGTGCAGATATCCCCTTAGTAAAAAGTTCATGTCACACCCGAACGCGGCCGATGGTCGATGGTTGCGATCCTTTTGGTCGAATGTTTGCGATTGGTCGAATGTTTGCGATCCTAA
>JAFFZH010015834.1:6446-18956 GCA_018420115.1 Euura saliciscinereae | reverse complement strand
CCCAAAAATATTTTTGCTTGCACCTAACCATAAAAGACACCAATATTTTGTGTGGAAACTTCATTTCACTTTTGCCATTTCACTTTCGGGATGAATCTGACAGAACAAAAGACGCAGGAAAAATTTCAGACTTCACACCACACGATGAAGAACGCTCGACCAATCAAAATCAGAATAAATTATCTTACATGAAATCAGCAGATTGACGGCAACAACTATCGCACAACGATAAATTCCCATCAACTTTTTATAAGAGGGATTTCAGTTTATCAGATAATCGGCTGTTTTCATTAATAGCGTCGAATCTGTCAATTTTTTGGAACTGGGCCCATTGACACTTTTGATCAGAAACCAAAGAACTAAAACATATTAAAAGTTCAGTCGATTTGACCGGGACCACTTTCCCATAAGATTAGTGCGGGGTCCTTTCACCAAGATAAAGTTTTTTTTTTTTACTACAAAAAACCATGATTAGAATTTTTTAATATCGTTTTTTCAGAATCAAAAATCGAAAAAAAAATGTTAGCATTTTCATCCCATGATCGGACTATGACTAAAAGATATGTTTTCGAGTCCCTGATTTTACAAAAAATAATCAGCGATTTTAAAAATGTCCATCCATGTCCATGATATTTGATGATACCTCCAAAAATGGCGGAAAAATTTAAAGAAATTAAAGGCATCATTTTTTACCAAAACGAACCAAAAAATCCATTGGGCATCAGATTCCCAGAGGGCCACGCTCATGAGGGGTCGGTTTGACGTAGAATGCCATACATTAGGGTGCCAACATTCTGACCTTAATTTTACAATTTGGATTCTCACCCCAGAAAGTCACAGATTTTACAGATAAAATAAACCCCTCAGAAGATTAAGGTGATCCGACAATTTTTAGAGGTCGCTCAACGAGGTCAAAAGATCGAGCTGTCACCTGAAAACTGATTTTTCAAATTTTGTATTTCAAGGCTCTCACCCTTTCAATTTCCCTATCGTCCAAATTCATGAAAGATTTCCAAATTTCACTCGTAAATATTGACGTTTAGACGTCGCTCAATACCTCCGAACTGGGGTATTTTGCAGAATTGTTGAATCAAAAATTCCACTAACTCCACCCCGTGCATCCTACATTTATTTCTACTCGACATTTCTCGAAGCACACCGAATTTTAATTTCTGAACTTGCCAAAATTGTCTACTCTTGAAAGACAACTTTCCACAGGAGTGCCACAGTATCTTGTTATGGATTCGGTTGAAATCTATGAAAATGGTAAATGTTAATTAATTGCGATAGGCTGATCGTGAACTGATATTTGCCAACAAATGGTAACATATGAAGAATGCGGTGATGAATCGAAAATAAATAATAAGTTTTGACAAAATATATGTGGTTATTTTCCACAGGACTTTTTATGATTATTGAATACGGGTTATCAAATTATGGGTTGAGATAAAAAATTCTATTTTTGAGGGTAATGTGTGGTAAAACCAACGCATACCTAAGCGTATAACAAGAAATCAAATACAAAGAACAAAGCAGCAATATCGCGGTTATCAAAGTTCGTTGAACTCGGTTAAAGTCACGTAGTTATTAGGGCTGTGCGAATATTCGAATTTTCGAGTTATTCGTCACGAATCGAATAGTAAAATTCGATTCGAAAATCGAATCGAATAACTCGAAGTTTCGAATAATTCGAAACTTCGAATAATTCGAATAGTTCGAGTTATTCGAAACTTCGAATTATTCGAATTATTCGAATTATTCGAACATTCGAATTATTCGAATGGTTCGAATATCCGAATAATTTGATTTGTTTGACAATTGGGTCTTTTTAGAAACAAGAATTGGCTATTCTCAAATAATCTACATAGAGTTGCCGAGCTATTCGTATTTCACTTCAGACAATATACATACCTACATGAGGAATATTCTTGACTATTTGTCAACATTGATCAATTGTATCATCATCATTATCATTATTACTATCGTTATTGTCATTATTATTATTATATCAATTATTAGAATAATAATAATTATTATTGCTATAATTATAATAATAATAATAATTATTATTAATATATTGGTGTGTGGCCTCCTAAAATCTGACTGTAACAGGGTGTCCACCTTCTTGGAAAACCTGGACTTCCTGGAAATCTCAGGGAACATTTCTTCTCCTGATATATCCTGGAATTTTCAGGGAATTTCGGGTTCACTGAGGGAATTTTTTCTGATGGTGATCATTTTTTTTCATTTCTTTTTTCTTTCGGAAATTCAAAACCAGTTCAAATTGCAAAAGAAAAAAAATATTCAAGTATAGCAGTTCGATTGAGGTACACGAGCCTGAGAAATTGACCGGAAAAAAAACGTTGACATGATATGAAGCTGAAGCTAGCAGCCATAGTTAGCAGCCAAACATTTCAAAGTTCTCCGGAATAAAATCACACAGTGAAGATTCATGTCGATAATTCATTGAGAGTATTCCCTTACATAATGTGTCACAAAATTCAAATTCTATCGCCTCGTTGTCTTATTTTTAACCGACTTAAGAAAAAGAGGAGGTTCTCAATTCGGTTGTATTTTTTTTCTTTCTTTTTTTATATTCGTTACCTCATAACTCCGTAATTTTAATTGAATTCGGCACTTTTGGCTGCTCACTATTGCTGCGAGCTTCAGCTCCGTAACATGATTGGTCCACGGGAGCAAAATCGTATTTATATACACGTGGAATACCATGGATTTCTCGGGGAACCTTACATCCTAACTCGAATAGACACTCTGTGTAAAGAAACAAATTCAAATTCAAACGAAGAAATTTAGACGCAAAAAGATAGAAGGATTTCGAAGAAAGAAGGTTTTCAAGAAAATTGAAAATTGAAAAATATACGACAGAACAGTTGGTTGAGAACAAATAAAATTGAAAAACAAAACTGTACATATTTTTTCATCAATTTGTAGCCCAAGATGCTCGTGTAACCGAAAATTACTTCGATTCGAACTTAACGTAAACAAAGTAGTCGTTTCATTTTTTTAAAAGTGGTTCAGCTCCCACATAAATCGGGATGGAATTTAAAAAATTTGTGTGCAGAAAACAATTTGGACGAAAAAGCGTCAGATTTTTGAGAAATAAAAATCTAGACGCAAAGTGAGTTTTATCTGTGGCATAGTTCGTAATAGATTGTTGATCGGGTTTGGATGTTTCCTTTTTCTGAACAGTACGCGTATACATCTTTTCGAGAGTGTGCAGCCATCGTAAGATCCGACGAATCATCGAATATTTAAAAAAAATCGACTTATTCGAACTATTCGAATATTTCGAGTATTCGAATTATTCGAATATTCGAATTATTCGAATAGTTCGAATAGTTCGAATAGTTCGAATATTCGAATTATTCGAATAGTTCGAATAGTTCGAATATTCGAATTATTCGAATTATTCGAATTATTCGAAGATTCGAACTATTCGAAAACTCGAATATTCGATTCGATTTTCGAATCGAATAGCACTATTCGATTCGATTCGATTCGAACACTATTCGCACAGCCCTAGTAGTTATGTTCATACATGTACGAGTGTATAAAGGTATAAAGTACACTACCGGGGTTACTTATAAACTAAATGCAAAACTCAATCTGACCTGGTCTACAATATATTGCAGAACTTAAATAAGTTTATGCAAAAGATTCTACGCTTCGGTATACCAGGGGCACATATGAAAACGTTGAGTGAGCTTCAGAACTGTTTCGTATTTATACATAAGTCTTCACACGCTGTTTTGAAGATTCTGAAAGATTCTGAATGATTTTATGTGAGGCCTGGAGAAAGTGGTTTTATACATATCTGAAAATAATAGTAAAACATAAATATACATAACCACACCTAACTGTATATTGGGATACCTGTAACTATACTATAGCAGCACATGAAAATGTGTATGTGCAGTTAAATATACGTTCATTGTTCACACATAATTATATGGGGTCACCATTCATACATTCACATGTATCTTCACATACGCGTGGATTCCTAGAGTACGAACACTCGGAAATTCACTCTGATAATTACCATGCATCATAGGTATATGCCCCTTTTAGGCACGATCGTTGAAAACGGGGTGCCCCAAATACATTCGCCATCGCGAAAAACGTCGGATCGAATAAAAATTCTCAAACCATATAGGAAGCACGTTTTGTCACGTGGGAAGTCGTTTTCAAGCATTTTTTAGAGTGACGTATGTCACTCCCCCCCTATTTCTTGTAAACACACTTTTAGCCCAACTGCCGAATCGATTTCGATGCAATTTACACAGGATATTGTTTTGAACCTGAAGATGTAAAAATTTCATTGCGTACCCGGCCCGACTTCCGGTTCAAAAATGGCGACTGCTAACTTCGTTAATTTTGAAGTTACAATAGCGCGGGGTCTTAAAATACGGTCAATTGAGTTCGGATCAAAGTTTTGAAATTTTGGGGGGATTTTGAACACTATTTCAAAACAAACCAGCACTCTGCGGTGGTGCCTCACGCAAAAAACGATGAAATTTTCAGCTAAAACGGGTTAGTTTCACCTAGGTCTTCCAACGGTTTTCAAAGATTTAAAAGATTGCTGACGTGAATAGTCTCTTGTTCACACCAGTGTGCATGTATTCGCTATATATCTACCTAGTTACTTAAATCATGGGGTCATAAGCTGAAGTTATCTACCAACATGAGATAAATACACGCAGAGGCGTAATTAGGTGTAGTGTTGCCGGTACATAAGGTAAAACGCCTAGTGCAGGGGTATAAGTAAGGCTCTAATTAGCACTCATATAATAAATTTTAATTGAAGCTCACTCGACGTTGAAGGAGTGCTAGACCATTTTTCACAAGTACGTCTAAGATTGAAAATCTCCAAAATCAGTTTCATAAAAAATCTCCAAAAAATGTCATCTCAATTAGGTTTATTTACTCAGGACTAGAGAACTTGCGCGCTTCGCGCGCTCTTTAGATTATTGAATATAATTTTTTTCTTTCTTTTTTCATATCATTATTTGTTGTCCGTGGTGAACCTGCAAATGTACATGGAAAAAGTGTCACTTCTCCCGGTTATTATTCTCCTGAATATCCTAGAATATCCTGAGTAATCTATAAATCTACGAATGATTCAGAACGTCATGTTTTTATATGATCTTCACAAAATTTTAGTCGATCTTGTTGTTTTTCAACATAGTTGTCTACAGTGCACTGCTGAAATAATCTTCGACCTAATATAAACACATTAATTTCATTCTCACGAATAGCTAATCAGCCTAATCTACATTTCATATATGCATCTCTGCTCACGCGCTTATTTTGATTCGCGAGTCTAGTCATACGGAGCAAATTATGGTGCTAATTTTGTGTGCCACACGCATAAAATCATGGATATTCTTATTCCTGTTGGCAACAAAGGATTCAGGTATTTCTCCGTTACGTGAAGCATAAAAAATAGTCGCTACTTCATCACATATCTGAGGATTGAAACGCCGCTGGTTTCACTGTGAGTTTCATGTAACATAAATGTACTGCGGGTGCAGTTTCATGATCTGAATTGAATTGCTGTTGGTTTTGTATATCTTGTCCCATCATTTGGTATGATTAGGCTAAAATATTGTTGTCTCGCATCAATTTGTCAAATGAATACATGATTTCTGCACCAAGATCTGGACTCTTGATCAAGCGATAATTCAAAGCTCCCTGTGAGTCAGTTGAGTAATAAAAAGCTGTCCATAACTCGCAATTCAATCTACAGTAGGATTTTACGCCGTGTTTATTTGATAATATATCAGCCCCTGAATTAAAAAATAATATGGGCCTGGTCGTTGTCTCTACAAGTTCACTAAATTAGCGTTTAGAGGTGCAAAAGATAATGAGTTATTGTAGAATCGAATACGATCGAAGAAATTATTGGATTTAGAATTATATTACCTTTGACAAATTTTCGCAATTCGTGCAGAGCTTGGTATATTTTCGATACGGACTGCTCAACACGCACAACGGTCTACAAACGATTGTTTGTTACATACTTTTTCTCTCTCAAAATGTTCAGCACCACCTCTGAGACACAGAACATTCATTGGCTATGCATAATGTTGAAAATTCGAATGAATTTTTGTTTTCTCTAATGGGAATTGGTAATAAGTGTCCCAATTTACCAATTTTTTTGTATACTGTTTCCCTCTGCTTTGTTCTGAAAATCGAAAATTAGTTTGATACTAATACTAACTTTCTTTCGTGTGTCAGCCTGTGTCTTTGATGTCTGGTAGTATTTTTGTTGATATTCTTTACGTTTTTCAACTTTTAGTAATGCCAGGACGTCTTCTTTGCTCTGTCCAGCGTTCAATTAATTTGTTATCTAACCATAAAAGACACTAAATCGTCGTCATACGAATCATCATCATGAACATGATATTCATTAGGGTGGTCCTTAAAAAGGTCATTTTTGAAGTTGAAAATGCACACCCCCCAGATCGATTCCAAATAAATAAATAAAAATCGTCACCAAATTTCAGCCTTCTAGCTCAACTAGAAGTCGTGCCTGTGAGCACGAACTTTTTCCCATTTGAATAACATTGGTGTTTGTCATACTTTCGGTCACTTTTTTATTGCAACTGTAATAAGCCTTCAAAAAATCTGAAATTCACAGGACATAATCTCAGCTGTTACTGCGACCTGTAAAAAAATCAACAGACCTCCAACATCATTTTCCAGATTGCTGTAGGGTGATGAACTTGATGTTGAAATTGTTTTTCATGAGTATACTGAATGTAAAGTATATGAGAATACTAGTTTGCATCTTATGGGCCAATTCGGACTTTTACTTACTATAAGCTGTGGTTCAAATGAATTTCACTGCATTCAGGTGAAATTCATAGAAAAACTCGTATTCTCCTGAATATATGGGGTATTCCATGCGAAGCGGGACAGATTTCGGCCGAGGTATGGCGAATTCGACGTTCGTCGAGAATATAGTTCCTAATTACTACCTTGCAACGAGATTTCCGGAGTTTTAGCCCCTGATTGACTTTCGGTTTTCCGCGTTACAAAAGTATGGCGCAATTTTCAGCTAACCACTTTTTTTCGTTCGCCGGCAATTATTTATCGATTTTTTTTTTTGAAACTATAAAATTATTCTATATCATAATGGCTGTCTTTGAACTGTTTTGTATTGGTATTTGGCATACGTACTTGATTTTAATAAAGTCCAGGTAACGAAAATCGTTAAGGTTACTATAATTTTTGTTTCTATAATTTATTGCCGGCGAACAAAAAAAGGGGTGGCTGAAATTTTCACCATACTTTCGTAATACCTTTAACTACGTTCAGTAAAATTTTCAAGTGAATCCAGTAGACCCTAAGACAATTCCTTCAATCGCGCCTCACGGAAAACCGAAAATCAATTGGGGGCTGAACCTCAGGAAATCTCGTTGCAAGGTAGTAATTAGGAACTAGATGCTGAACGAACGTCGAATTCGCCGTACCTCGGCCGAAATCTGTCTCGCTTCGCATGGAATACCCCATATATTCAGGAGAATACTAGTTTTTCTATGAATTTCACCTGAATGCAGTGAAATTCATTCGAACCACAGCTTATAGTAAGTAAAAGTCCGAATTGGCCCATAAGATGCAATACTCATGAAAAACAATTTCAACATCAAGTTCATCACCCTACAGCAATCTGGAAAATGATGTTGGAGGTCTGTTGATTTTTTTACAGGTCGCAGTAACAGCTGAGATTATGTCCTGTGAATTTCAGATTTTTTGAAGGCTTATTACAGTTGCAATAAAAAAGTGACCGAAAGTATGACAAACACCAATGTTATTCAAATGGGAAAAAGTTCGTGCTCACAGGCACGACTTCTAGTTGAGCTAGAAGGCTGAAATTTGGTGACGATTTTTATTTATTTATTTGGAATCGATCTGGGGGGTGTTCATTTTCAACTTCAAAAATTACCTTTTTAAGGACCACCCTAATATTCATTATTGACTGATCTTACTCAAAAACATTTTTGCTTGCACCTAACCATAATCATCATCATCAACATGATATTCATTATTGACTGATCTTACCCAAAAATATTTTCGCTTGCACCTAACCATAAAAGACACCAATATTTTGTGTGGAAACTTCATGTCACTTTTGCCATCTGACAGAACAAAAGACACAGGAAAAATTCAGACTTCACACCGCACGAAGAAGAACGGGCTCAGCCAATCAAAATCAGAATAAATTATCTTACATGAAATCAGCAGATTGACCGCAAGAACTATCGCAAAACGATAAATTCCCATCAACTTTTTATAAGAGGGAAAATCGATTTCGTATCGTCAACTTTCTGGTGTTATGTTTCTTCGTCTCAATCTGTACGACAAATGAAACAATATTCATGAACAAATTGATCTGGTATAGATAAAATTTGAGAAAAAAATGAATTTATTGCATTTTATATGCAGATTGTCATTATATTTACCCGACTTTAAAAAAAGGAAGAGGTACTCAATTCGGTTGTATTTATTTATTTTTTTCAATCTTTGGACAGCAAATCAATTATCGTGTGTTGGGATAAAATTGCACGAGGCAATTAGTGAAAAAAATTCTAACCAAGGATAAAAAATAACAGAAACGATCTTCCTATATCCCGTTATTACCTTAATTCCTCGACCTTAGGGTAGACCAGGGTCAGTTGTGACAGTTTGCAGTTTTGCCTTTACTAAGCTCAAACTACAAAGATGACATAAATGTTTCAAATACTGTAGGAAAGAGCATTCAATTGCTGACAAAATGACGCTAAGTAGAACTTTCTAGCATTAATAAAAAAAAAAAAGTACAAGCCCGACAAAAAAAAATGGAAAAATGTCACAACTGACCCCGGGTCCGCAGTTGTGACAGCGAATGGGGTCAGTTGTAACACAAGGTTCTCACACAAAATCCAATTAATAATCACGATTGCGAAATCCATTGAGGTCATGCTAACTCGGGACCACTTTTTGAACCAAGACATGTCGTTCGAAAATGGTGTGGAGGGATATTTTCCAGCTGTTTTCCGTTTATGACCTCGGCATTAGCTTTTTCATAAGTTAAACAGTTATCACGGACTTGTTATATTTTTTTCTACTCTTTCGAGGCATTCTAACATGGACCCGATAAACACAGGTACGTTGAAAAGACGTGGAAAAAACGTGGCGAAAGTGGAAATATGGTGAACGTGGATGGATTACAAGTGGATTCAACTCGTGGATTTTTATGGTACGATGTCCGCTGGAGACACGTGGATCCGACCTTTTTAGAAACGTTTAATCCACCATCACCGTGGAATACACGGACAATACACGAGGAATACACGTTCCCAAGACGCGTTCTTAACGATCTTTCCGCGTAATATAGACGTGTATAAAGTTAGGTGTCGATCGGATAACATTAACAAACTCCCAACTTCAATTATCGAATGGTCAATCACTGTGCGTCAAATTCCAAAAGCTAGCGTACAACGTATGTACCTTGAATCTTGCATCTTTTGTAAGAGTGGCGGTAGCCGCGGGGACAAGACTATAGTTTCAGGTCCAAGGGATCGTAGGTTCAATCCCATTGATGTGCATTTTTTTTTTTTCAATATTCATATTTTTTATATGCTTATCGTAGACTCATAATGCTAAAACACATTTTCAACTAACGGGAAATACAATTAAATGTAATTTTGCAATTTTATACCCATCTTTCCGGACCATGGAATATACGAGAAATAGACAAGTGGTTTACCCGTGGTTTACACGTGGTTCACACGTATTCGGTGTAGAGATGGACGCTAAAACCAAAAGTGTGGTATATATTTTACCGGAACCACGTGTCTCAGGCGGACATCGTACCCACAAATTCATCGTGTTCAACACGTATATACCTAGTTGAATACACGTTGATAAGACACGTTGATTCCACTACATATCAACCACTGTGTGTTTATTGGGGAGGGACTAAAACAACCGTTTTCGTATCAAGTAGGGATGTGCCGGATATCCGGTAACTATCCGGATATAGCCTATCCGGCCTCTTTTTTACTATCCGGCCGGATAACCGGATAGCAATGATCTTCAATATACTGTCCAGAAGATAATTATACTATTAGTGAAGATGAAAGAAATGGAATAGATATTTATGTGGCATGAGCAGAAAGTAACTGCCTTGTAAAGCAACGGCGAGTACTAAAAACATAACCTTGCTGAACAGTTACTTTCTGCGCGCGCTCCATATTTTTTACGCAAAAGGCATTAGATAATAGTCACTTTGACGCCAGTTGAGTTCCGCACGAACTGCGTATAGGAGCTGCTGTAAAAAGTAGTAGAGAGGAGGTAACCTGCGGTATAAAGACTTTATTCCACAACTTTGACATGCGCACTTCGAACTGCGCATCAAAGTTGCGGAATAAAGACTTTATACCGCAACTGCGAAAAGGCGGTATAAAGTGCCATTTGCCGGAACGAAAACAGGCGTCGAAAAGTGACTTTTTAATGCCTGTGCCGTAAAAAAAAAAAAAATTAAAAACAGAATTCAGATACGGTGCGGGAATACAGTCATTTCTGAGTTGACAATGGGTACAATGAATGGGAGACACGGTACTATTTAGCTGCTATGAAAATCCAACATTAGGCGATTTTCTTGTGCCGGATACCGGATATCCGGCCGGATATTGCGTCGCCGGATATCCGGTATCCGGCTATCCGGCTATCCGGTTATCCGGCCGAATCGCTATCCGGCACATCCCTAGTATCAAGTAAGCTGAGATGTTACAATATTATCCCATATCTAAGTGTTACAACTGCTCCCTGTCACAACTGACCCCAAACGGTTTTCTTAACTTCTGTGTGAAAATTTCGTTCATTTTCACAATCCAAAGACTCGTAAAACCGTCAGAGCTGATCGAGAAATGTTCAAGGAAACGTATGATTAAGGGGAGGCTCTACTCGATTATTACCGACTTACCGACGTCAGTGGACCGTGTCGCTTATTTTCATTAATATCTGAGTCTACGTGCTTAAATCCCAAAAAAGGGCTCTGTCGCGGATCGCTACGTGTAATTCCGAACCTAAATATGTCAAAACCAAGGGGTTAATCACTAGGCAAAAGTGGCGTACACCGATTACAATTACAAAGATTACAAGAGATTACAAAGATTACAAAGATTACAAGAGATTACAAAGATTACAAGGATTACAGAAAGATTACAAAAGATTACAAGGATTACAGCAAGATTACAGAGACTACAAAGATTACAAAAGATTACAAGGATTACAAAAGATTACAAGAGATTACAAAGATTACAAGGATTACAGAAAGATCACAAAAGATTACAAGGATTACAGCAAGATTACAGAAAGATTTCAAAGATTACAGGAAGATTACAAAAGATTACAAGAGATTACAAGGATTACAGCAAGATTACAGTGACTACAAAGATTACAAAGATTACAAGGATTACAAGGATTACAGAAGGATTTCAAAGATTACAGAAAGATTACAAGAGATTACAAGGATTACAGCAAGATTACAGTGACTACAAAGATTACAAGGATTACAAGATTACAGAAGGATTTCAAAGATTACAGAAAGATTACCAAAGATTACAAGAGATTACAAGGATTACAGCAAGATTACAAAGATTACAAAAGATTACAAAGATTACAAAGATTACAAAAGATTACAAAGATTACAAAAGATTACAAGTGATTACAAAACCCTTGTACACCAGATTACAACAGTGATTAACCCCTCGGTCAAAACCTTTTTGTTTTGTGCGGAAACAAAGTAATGGCATTGTTGTTACGAAAACGTATCAATTGGCGTCGTCGCCCAACTGTCACATTTTCGTAATAACAATGCCATTACTTTGTTTCCGCACAAAACGAAAAGGTTTCGACATATTTAGATTCGGAATTGCACGTAGCGATCCGCGACAGAGCCCTTTTTTGCGATTTAAGCACGTAGACTCAGATATTAATGAAAATAAGCGACACGGTCCACTGCTGTCGGTAAGTCGGTAATAATCGAGTAGAGCATCCCCTTAAGAATATTCCATAGGAATCTAGATATCACTGTTCGACTGGAATCGTAAAAACTAACTTTGGGCCCAAAAATAACAATACACCCCTCGCAATGCGTCTATTTCACGCGGTGGAAGCTGGCATGTGGATAAGCATTTCCGGACTGACTACATGCAAGACATACTGTAGGGACATAAACATACTTACGTTACTTTGAGAGATATTGTAACAACTGACGGTATATAACAACTGACCCCGGTCTACCCTACACATTTTGCAGCAGCCGATCCGAGCGAGGATATAGATTACCTAATCTGGTACACCGCGGGGCTTGGCTAGCTGGTATCCGGTAATCGAATCAAAAGTGGAATATTGCTTCAACCAAACACTAGTCGTTAATATTCGAACCAACGTAGTTTCATACCACGAGTCCGCGCGTAACTAGAAGACATGTTTGGGTGG